>JAFVLL020005332.1:0-98255 GCA_021397915.2 Tor tambroides | reverse complement strand
TCATTGCACTCATAAGCTCAACAGAATTGTGTGTGATTGGTTATAATGTACAGTGCTGTACAAACGCGTCTGTATCTGGCTCAGCGCCAGCCAGCGAACGCAGATTTGAATTTAGCAGCTGATGATAGACGCGCTGAACGTTCTAATCACGCCGGTGTGATTGTATTAAATATAGAAAATATTAATCGGCTATTTTTTGTCTTTTGGAAGCTGCATTCAAAATCCACTTGGCTCAAAAATCTGAGGGGGCCCGTGCCCCCTCACTTTCAATGGGCATGACGCCTCTGATCCAGTATATACTTTTTAAAGACTGAATGAGTTTTTTTCACTATTTTCAAATTCAACGCTATTTTCAAACGTGCGTGTCCTCACGTCGTTAACATAATTGTGGGTGGGACTAACAGAAACTGACGAATCACCATTCTGACAAGCGTATGCACCTATAGGAAAAGGGAAAATCAAGAAACTGCCTGTAATTGACCATAAAAACTCACGTTAAATATTTTTTAAAGTACATAGTGAAGTTATAGTGAAATTATATGTTTATTATTATTATCATTTAATAAATAACATTCATCTGGAAAATTACCATCTTCTCACTGGGTGGGCCACAGCTGAAACTGGGTGGGCCACTGCCCACCCCGGCCCACCTGTAGCTTCGCCACTGGTTGGGTGTAATTTGGAGGTTTCTGAATCTCCTTCCAGAGAGCAGTGGGGCAAAAGCAGGGGTAGTAATTGTCCATCCTTTTTTAAACAGCTTGGTGTGAGTTTTAGACAGGAGGAAGACCTGATCTAACACAACTCTATGGGCTTTCTCTTTTCATCAGCACATTTTCAGCAGGAAACACTGCCAGCGCAGATCAGGATGCTCTCAACAACACTTGTGTAGAAGCTAATGAAGATCAAGGCACTTGTCTTTTTGAGTCGTGAAGGATAACCTTTGCTGGAGTGGGTTTCACCAGTGAATATGTAACTGACAGTTGAGAGAATTGAGGGAAATGGAAGGCTTGTAAAAACAGTAAGGATTTAGCAAGTTATGAGCTTCACTCGACATGACCCTTAAGAGCAACTCATCAGAGATGCATGCAGTGTCTCTTCAAATGCCTCTGCTTATGTTTGTTAGATTCTTGGGATTTCATGCTTAACATTTCCTTTCGTTCAACCTCTTCCTCTAACACTCACAGCCTGGATCATTGCTGCCAAGCCCAAATCCCTCGGTCCCTGAGCTCTGCTGTCTTGCTCCTCGTCATGCGGTTTCTATCTTTAATCTGGGCGTCCATGGACAGGCGGGGAATTCTTACCTGATAGTCTGCCCTATATTTTATTTGTATCCAGCATCATGTTTTCTGTCATCTCTGAAAAATGAAACTCACAAACATTTTTTGACAGATAAAGGAGAGATTTCCAGTTTATCTTTAATTGAAGAACTACCTTTTGTGTATTAGTATTGGGATTAATGAACTGATATTGGTGTCAATACAAACTTAACATTTATCTGTTGTTTTCTTTCCCCAAACAAGCATGACCAAGTTACCAAGTACATTTCTATTTTTAGTTTCAGCATTACTGCCATGATGCAATAAACACACTCACCAATGTCTTGTAGAACTGGGAAGAATAATTCATTCTAGTTAATTATTTTGCCCTGAGCAGTTGTAACGATCAGTCCACTGAAGCGAGCGTAGTGATGAACCCAAGTGCAGCTTTTATTTACAACAAAGACGAAACATAATCCAAAAAGGCTTGACTTGACTTGGCATGAACAGACTTGACTTGGCACGAACAGACTAGACTCACCGACAGCGGGTTACAACATCAATACACGACGAGAGACAATGGCAACATGAGGGCTACTTATAGCAAGTAGCAGGACAATAACCAATGAGGAACAAGACACATGACTAGAACAACCAATCACAACATGACACCCACAAGGCAGAAATACATGAGGGCAAGGGAAGCATGACACTAAAAGCATGAATCAAATTACAAAATAAAAGACATGAAAACCTAATCCAGGAATAAAACCCAAACCCCTCGTTACAGCAGTCTTTAGTTAAAAGCTGCTGTTCTGTAGTAAGTTTATAATCATATAAATTATCTACCTTTTTCTTGCCGTAAAAATGGGTGTGGCCATTTGTCAGTTCTATGGGTCTAGCTTCCGGTCTCATCCGCATCCAGCTATTTTTAGCTGTACAAAACAGTTCATTTTGCTGCTTGATATTGAAAACTGGTGTGTCTTACCATATTATTTTAATGTATTATCTTAATTATGAACACACTGGTTTGTAGTGCAAAGAGTTTTACCGTTTACTGCACGTTGTTATTCTTCTAGTTATTTCCTTTTAGCGGCTAATGAACCGGAAGTCTCGCCCATAGGCTTACTTCCACGTTGAAGAAAAAGTAGGATAGCTTATTGTGGTTTTTTTAGTTATATTTATTGGTGTGGATTTGATGATGTCACCCTTTTTGAGATTTTTTTCCTGCATTCAAAAACATGTTTTTTTTTCTTGGTTTCCATTAAAATATGACTCTGATTGAATTATAAATTATACCTTTGCAGAGTTGAAATAATTGTCATCATTTGCATACTCTCATGTTGTTTTTAAATCTGCATGACTTTCTTTTTTCTTTTTTTTTCTTTTTTTTGGTGGAACACAGAAGAAGAAAATATTGAGATTCTGTTGATGTTGTTGTTCTTTTGTTCAAACAATGAAAGTCATTGGGATTCAGTGTTGTTTTGGACCCCAAGAACTGCATTATATAGACAAAAACAGTTGAAATATTCTTAAAAATATTCTTTGTTTGGGTTCCATTGAAAAAAGAAAGTCAGGTTAGAAACGGACAAGTCAATTATGACATAATTATGACAATGATTTTCATTGTTTAACTACCAATTATATACTTTAGAATTTAATCAGAGCTGTATTTTAATGGCAAAAAAGAGTTGTTGAATGAAGGAAAAATTACAAATAGTGTGTCAACTTCAAGAAAAAAGGTGGATGGGGGTTACAATTTAACATTTTGGGCAAGCTATCACTTTAAATAGCTTTAACTTTAATTTAACTTTAAGTGTAGCTCAAAAGTTGTGTAAACACAAGTGTATGTGAGAAGAAACTTTGATTAAGATAACAAAGGATTGCTAAGCAAGGTGATTGATGAAGTCAGGGTCATCGCCCGTTGCCATGGCAGTAAGACTACATGACTGACAGCTGGGATAGAAACATACCCGAGGGGGTGGTGTTAGGGCTGAAGTGTCTTTTGCGCATAAAGACGGAGAGGAAGAGAGGGAGACAGGTAGACAGGTAGAGAAAGGGCAGATGAGGGGGCTGATGGTGCTGTGACAGGATGGACCATTTTATAACCCATAAGAGGCTCAGAGTGAGAGAAAGTGAGAAAAGTGTGAGAGTCTGTAGAGCAGAGGATGCGAGATGGGCCATTAATCTTCTATTGAGGGCATGTGATGTCATGATTCTAATTTTTGGACATTGTCTCAGGCTCGTGCCGTAATGATAATATGCCTGCCAAAAACCTAGTGAGCTGCTTCACTGGCTACTGCCTCCATAAGCTGCGGCCTTCTGAGGCACCATCCTAACCATTGTGGCACCTCATAGGTGTTGTGTTTTTATTGCTCTTTGTAAGTGGTAACTCAATGGCTACCACAAGAATAACCCTCTGAGTCAAAACACTGAGTTTGAAGTTAGCATGCTGCTAAGCTAATAACCCTTATGAAAATGAACCATGGTTTTATTATAGTAAAAGTATAGTAACCATGGTTTTTGGCATATTGACCACTATTTGTATAAACAGTTTTACTACAAATACCATGGTGGAACTATAGTTAGTGTAGCAATGTTTTTTTTTTTTTTTATTATTAGTAAAGCCATGGTTAATTTTTGCAAGGGACACAAAATGCATAGCACACACACATAAGAGTTCATTTTTACATTAAACATGAGTACACTATTCTTATCAGTACTTTTCAGTGTTCATACTCATTTTCATGTGCATTTCTCATTTCATTTTCTTTCAACTAACAATTGATTTCATTAGTGTTTGACAGTAGCATGTTGCTAAGCTAATCATGCAGTACTCTAACCAAAAATATTAATAAAAAAATTAAAAAAACAAGCATGAAAAATTCACAGCACAAAGTACTGACTGAAAAAAATAGTGTTTTTGTCTCAGTACTTTTTGGTATTTTAAAAGTTTGAGGGTCAGTACTTTACTTTTTTGTTGCTGTTGTTGTTGTTTTATTTATTTATTTATTTTTACTATTTTTTTACTATTTACTTATTTTTAAATTTATTTTATTTTATTTTATTTTTACTTCATACTTTCATTCAGTAAGGTTGCATTGAATTGGTCAAAAGTGTTAGTAAAGATTTTCACTAAATTTCCTACAACAATTTCTAATTCAAATTAATATTGTTCTTTTGAAAAAAAAAAAAAATTATCACAGTTCCCACAAAAATATAAAGCAGAACAACTGTTTTAAAGATTGATAATACTAAGAAAAGTTTGAGCAGCAAATCAGCATATTAGAATGATTTCTGATTGATCATGTGACACTGAAGACTGGAGTAATGATGCTGAAAATTCAGCATCACTGGAATAAATCCCATTCAAATCAATATATTAAAACAGAAAATAGTTATTTTAAATGGTAATAATATTCCACAACAGTACTGTTTTCACTGTGATCAAATAAATCCAGTCTTGGTGAGCATAAGGGACTTCTTTGAAAAACATTGAATATTTCGGTCGCACTTTAGTTTGTGGTCCAATTCTCAATATTAACTATCAGCTATGACTTTTGCCTTATTAAATAATTTTGCTGCTTATTTGCTGCTTATTAATAGTTAGTAAGGTAGTTGTTAAGTTTAGGTATTGGGTAGGATTAGGGATGTAGAATATGGTCATGAAGAATATGCGCTTTAAGCACTAATAAACAGCCAATATGTTAATAATAGGCTAATAATATGCTAATAAGCAACTAGTTGAGAATTGGTCCCTAAACTAAAGAGTTACCAATAATTCTTACTAACCCAAAACTTTTGAACAGTAGTCACTTTGTCTGGCTTCTTGAATTTATTTTTTTCACTCGTTCTGCATGGGATTGCCTTCTCTGTGAAGGATACATGCCATGTTGACCTAGAATTTGGCAAAAACAAGGTATTTTAGGAGGCTGCATAATTATGCTGTCAACCTTTTGAACCAGTCTTCGTGTCTGCAGTGTGCTTATTAAGCCTTAAAATACTGCCTTCGTAGGCAGCGCAGAAGAATTTGGAACAGAGCAAAAGTCTCATGACTCATAATGACTCTACAGAGTGACGTCTTATGCTGCATTTGTGAGCACACTATTATAATAATTTAATGAACTCATTTCAATTAGGCTGTTTGGAGGTGTTACAGCTGAGCATGAGTTGAATAGTAAAGATGCTTAAAATAGATAAATAAGCAAATAAATGAAAGAGGGCATTGAATGAGTGGCAGAGAGTGTAAGTGAATTATATGTGAATGAGTCCATGCGGACACTGTATGAAATTACAGTAACACTGAATGCACAGAAATCGACAAGAATAACAGTTGTTAGAAAGATTATTTCTCTGTTGATGCATCAGTTTCTTTTTTTCTCCTACTTTGAAGCTTTATTGTCTAGAATACTCTGTACATTCCCTCGTCAGATCCTTAATTAGCGCTAGTCAAGCACATATAACTGCTGTAACATTTATGACAGAGATGATAAAAGATTACATTTGTATAATGTTGCATGTCCAGTAATGTTCTTTGTTTAATTGGATGTAAAGATGATGAAGTTTAACTAAACCTGTCTGCGTGTGTGTGTGTGAGTGAGTGAGTGAGTGAGTGAGTGAGTGAGTGAGTGAGTAAGTGTGTGTGTGTGTGTGTGTGTGTGTGTGTGTGTGTGTGTGTGTGTGTGTGTGTGTGTGTGTGTGTGTGTGAGTGTGTGTGTCCGTTGTGTACACATTTCGTCAGTGCTATGTATTATGAATTATTCACCCACTCACACCCATCACTGTTAATGCTCCGTGAAGCAAAGTGCTCACCCTGCAACTCTACAGATTTTTATAAACATAACTGCCGGTAAACACCCCGCCCAGACGCTCTCCGTTCCATCCTGTGACAATCCACTGCAGAATGGAAATCAATTTAAGGGAGCAAAGCAGGACCATATCACATTAAAGGCGGTCAGAATGCTCCAGTCCTCTTTGGCTTTGATAAAAGCGCTTAACTGGTTCTTAACTCACCTGATTTAAATTTTCCCATCATTGCTCTATCCTCCGGTGAGCTGTTGGGGCAGAATGGGAATTTGTCTAAGGAGATAAGTGTTGTTTATCTCATATGCTTGCTTATGTCATATTAGTGGAAATGCTGGTCTGGTGCAATTACTATGGTAATCAGGAAACCGATTTCCTTCTTAGTCTTTTTTTATTCTATTATGTGGGAGAAAGTGGTGGTATTTTGAAATCTTTTCACTCTGTAATTTTCACTGGTGGCTGGAAGTTATGTTCTTCTCACTTATGTTTTGAGATATGAAACAGCTGAAAGCTTTAGACACAATGGCTGTGAAGGTATTATGACAGCATTTTAAAGGGATAGTTCATCCAAAAATGAACATTTTGTAAACATTTACTCATCATGTTGCTCAAGACCTGTGTCAAATTCTTTCTTCTGTGGAACATAAAAGAAGATATTTTGAAGAATGTTGGTAACCAAGCCGTTTTGACTTCCAATTTATATACAAAAAACATTTAGAAATTCCTCAAAATGTCTTCTTTTATGTTCCAAAGAAGAAGAAAAAAGCATGGAGGTTTGTAACAAAATGACTGCATTTTTGGGTGAACTATCTCTTTGTAGGTTCCCATTCCCAAGGTGTAATAGTTAAGTGACTCAGATTTTGCGGGTTTAATGGAGGCCTACTTGGAAACTTTGAGTTTCTTGACCATTTTTTTTTTCTGTTCCTGAGTTGAATTTTTGTGTGAACAATGACACCATAAAAATGTCAGCGTGTCATTGATTTTGTGATGGTGTGATTGAACGTGTGGAATCATGAGGCCGAGCAGGTTTGGATGGCAGACTGTCAAAAATGTCCTGGCATTATGCCATTAGCCGCAAGGCATTGGCATTTGCTGTCCAGAGTGAGGATATAATGCGTCTGGACTCACTTCTCTTCCACTCAATGGCTAGATCTACTCAACAGCAAGGATTTTTCTTCTCTCTTCCTCTCACTGTTAAAATATATGGTAGAAAAAAAAAATGAAGGCAAAAGTTTGCTTGACTTGAGTTAAGTTGAACTGATTTGCAGAATTAGTAAATATCTTGACCAACCTTAAAATATCCAGTTACCATGACTTAAAATCTGCCATCATTATAGCAATTACATGTTTAGATTTTTTAATAAGTTTTCTATAATTGAGGTGATTAGATTAAGATTACTATAATAAGACTGCTGTTACTGTTGTTGCTGTCAAGTTGTTTACAACGTTTTTAATTGTTTTTCATTACACAATTTAACAGTAGCATGCAAAACAGTGATATATTAAATATTTAAGGCATATTATAATAAAAAATATGTATATACTGTATACTGTATATATGCAGACATACACACACACACACACACACACACACACACACACACACACACACACACTCACTCTCTCTCTCTCTCTCTCTCTGTCTCTCTCTCTCTTTTCCAGTTTATTTCAGTGAAAATTTTATTAAGAATCACTTTTTTTTAAATTGTTATTTTGTTTCCAACTCTCTCTTGTTCTAGAGCAGCGGTTCTCAATTCCAGTCCTCGCGTACCCCCGCTCTGCACATTTTGCATGTCTCTCTTTGTTAACACACCTGATTCAGATCATCAGCTCGTTAGAAGTGAGCTCCGTGCATGAACTGTGTTCCGATTGACATGGTCCCTACACAGTGTCCATTGCTCCCTACTCCCTGAGCAGGGGAAATCCGTTGAAGTTTACTTCACTTCGGAACATTCATTCACGGATTTGCGCTGCGCCACAGCCTGCAGCGTCTTCACACACAGACGAAACTTACTAGAGAAGCGTGAAGTGTGACATAATATACAATTTAAATTCACGTCTCATACACTTCATTGCCCTTTGAATGGAACATATAGTTCGCCTCGAACTGGAATCATGGCGGAATATCCTGTGATGTCCACTTCGCAGGGCACTTACAGTCGAATAGAACAACGTCTGAAGCGATAATAGAAACGTACAAAATGTGCAGAGCAGGGGTACACGAGGACTGGAACTGAGAACCGCTGTCCTAAAGTATCCACAGCAATAAATTCATCAAACTGAGATTTCATCCTATGGAAACATAACAGACACTTCATGGTGCAAAAGCCACTTTAGAGATAAACACACACTGTAGAGAAGAGTAAAAGAGTGGAGGAGAGCCTAGAGACAGCGAATGAAATGAGAAAACGATGGCATCTATGTTTGAAGAAGATAATCCATGTGGCAGGCGACAAGGGAGAAAAAAACCTACCAGGCCAGTGACTGATAAGACTCAGAGACATCATAGAGCACTTCCAGGTCTTTAGATGGGAAATGGCAAAACATTATGCTCCTGGCACACCAGTTGAAACTTCTCCAGTTTTGAGGATGACTTTACTTAGTGCGAACATTTGCAGAAAAGACCACATTTTTCTCTGCAGGTTTAAAACCCTTGGGGTAGTCTTAATTTTCACAGTTTCAGTGATAAATAGCCTGTCAGTCAGAGAACCGATCTACATACTGCATGATCAGTCAGTAAATAAAAATATAGCGGTTGTGAATACAAGGTGATCAGCTCTACGGGGAGTGTTCATAACATGCTCCGTTAACACAGTAGTTAGCAGTCGAGAAGACATTTCGGACCACTCCAAATAGCATCTAATCACAGACCCCATAAATATTCAGATTAACTTGATTTATTCATACATCTATATTCTTAATCGAAACCTTGAACGTGCTAGAGAGAGCAGCTAAACAACTAGATGTAAATGAGTGTGACCTTTTGTGAACATCAAGTTGTGCTTTATCTCCTACTGCTTTCCCTAAATATGATTATCATAATGTATTCCTCGTCGGCATATTCTTACGGTCGACCCGCTGCACATTCACCTGTCAAAGGAGCCCTGCCACAGTCGAGCTTCTTTTGCCTACAGCCATATCACACAAGCACCTTCGCTAATAGCGTCTCTGTCTGTCATTAAAAGCAATGGGCATCACTCAAACCAGGTCACGCCATTTTGTTCTAGAACACTTGAACTGTTTCCTTTCTTTGAATGTTTAATGAGATTTTTTTTTATTTGTAGAAGCGCACAAATCAGCTAATGAGCATGATTTAGCTCACAAAGGCGCTTATACACCAACATCCACAATGAAACACACGCTTCTGAAGTTGGTTATGAGATGCAAGTTAATTGAAAGTGAATTGATGTGTTTTGTAACATCCTGTGTTTTAACAGTAACCAGCTAACCTTGAGGTTGTCTTGGTCTTGACATGAAAGCACCAAACTTCAGCACTAATGGAAGACTTTTTTTTCTCCGTGAAGTGAAAATGGAAAAAAGGGCCATTTTTATGTTTCATTACTTGTCTAAATTAGTTTAATGGTTTTAGAGGCTATTAAGAACGTATTTGGCGCGTGTGCTCAAATCAAGCCTTCACAAATGTTTTGCTGTTTGCTGTTAGTTCAGAGACACATCCTTGGTCAATAACAGCAAATGACTATTGGCATGTTTACAATGACTTTGAACGTTAACATGCTAGGCACTAAGTGGTAATGGCAATGCACCAACAAGGTCTTTATTCCAAACAACAGCAGTCATAATGGCTTATTGACTGTTTTTAAAGGGTGATATGTATTTGTGTGCTTTGTATCTCAGTATTCTGTGAGAATTTTTTGCAGATGTCATTTTGTGATGCTAAGTCTTTGGTTAACTCCTCCTAAAACCTAATTTAGTAAGACAGCGATTAGCAGCCACCTTTAAATTGCGTCTTTTATTAAGGTGGCTTGAGTTTTTAGATTAAATTGTTACATCATTAGCTCATTGTCAAAGCCGTATGGCTTAAATCCTAAATGGATGGTCTGTTTCCAAAGAGACGTCTTTGATTTTATGAGGAAAGACAGCTTTAAGTTTCTGGTTCCTATTTAATAAGCCGTAAGTTATCTTGAGCAGAAATCCTCACTTCTGTTTGCTTTGTCAGTTGAAATTAAATTGAATTTGAAAGAGAGAACAAGAAAAAGAACTAAAGCTGTCAGTCACTGCAGGAAATGAGGACTGTATGGCCCACTGTGTCTTTAGCATTGCTTTCCCTCAGTCCTATCTTTATCTTTAAAGGGTGATCTCTGCTAGCACTTAGCTCAGGCATGAAGGATGAGACTGAATATTCATGTCGATTTTGTGGGCTGTGGTCTGGCAGCTGCAGGCTATGGTGATTTATCTTGAACATCCCTCTGTTTGTGTGTACAGACATGCTGTAAGGAGAAACCTTCTCAATCATTCATCCATCCATCAAGCTCCTACACAAGATAGAAGCAATTCTTTCATAGATCTTAGATCAGCATTCTCTACATCAGTCCATGGAAAGATACAGTTTCAAAGCAGCTTTCCAAACATAGCTTCTTGCTTATCTTCAAGCGAAGACCAAAAGCTTTCAACGCTTGTTTTTCACCTGGTTTAGTTCACCTAATAAAAAAAAGAATCTGTCATCATTTACTCACCCTCTTGTTGTTTCAAACCTGTATTGACTTTTTGTGGAAGAATGCTTCAACTTTTTTTGCCTGTACAATGAATGTCAATGGGGTCCAAAACAACATTGGACCCTACTGACTTTATCTGTATGGACCACAAAAATGACCATTTTACAAATTATATTTGGTGTTTCACTGAAGAAAAAAAAAGTCATACAGGTTTGGTATGACATAGGGTGAGTAAATGATTTTAAATTATCATTTTTGGTTGAACTATCTCTTTAAAGGATCTCGATTCTTAGACACTGAGGGGGTTGAAACAAGCATAATCATAATTATCATCATTATGAATAATGAGGGATCCAGATTTTTCCATTTACATCTTTTCCTGTACTCTCCGTTATCTTCAGAACAAGCTGAGAATTTATTTTTCTCGCTCTCTTAATTACATATCATCTCACTATCAAATTTAGTCGCAAATTAGTTCTAAAAGCAGAAAGAAAGGGATAAAGGACTTGGGTTTTGTAAAAGGTAGTGATCCCTTTTTGCTCCATTACTCTCAAATGGTTGTATTTGTCTCTGCTCAGCCCGCTGTGTAAAACACCTTCATTGGTAAATGAATATAAACGCACCCAGCTCTCCGTCCTTTCTCCTGCATGTCATTTGAACAGGGAACATTGGGGTCGTTCTATGGCTCTTTCCTCGAGGGCTTTGATGAGGGAGGGCTCTGAAGGGTGACGGAGGGATTCACTTTGCATCCTGGAATCAGATGTTATCTAGCTCTCACAGACTCACAGCAAAAAAGAGTATTTTCTCTAATATAAGCATTTTAAGGGTGAGCCAGAGGGCATGTCTGAAGATAAAGAGGCTGCACCATTCTAATCATGTTCCACAAACAAACAAGGCAAGAAACGCAAGTCTGAAACCCCATAACATATACGACTGTCAGTCTGATGAACAGCAATTATAGCTGAATGATGTTAAATGTGTGGTTCATCTAAAAAAAAAAAAAAACACACCATGACCTTCCAAACCTGTAGAGTATCTTTCTTATGCAGAACACAAAAGGATATTCTACTGGCTGCTCTTTTCTGTGCAATTATTATGCATGTGGACTAAAGCTTTCAAGCTTCCAAAAGGACTAAAAAGCAGCATTAAAGCAGTATGGAAGTAGTCCACATGACTTGTGCTTTCCATGTCTTCTGAAGCCATGTGAATGCTTTGTGTGAGTAACAGACTTTAAATAGATCAAAATTGAGCACTTTTTTTCCCAGCCAACTTCCAACCAACTTCACCCTAGTTCTCCTTTTAACAATTCATGAGAGCCCATGAGAGAAGTATTGATGCCCAATTTGTGAAATTTTCCCTTTGAATTTGATCTTTCGAGTAAATCAAAAACAGTCTGCATGATTTGTTATTTGTGATGAGTCAGACTCATCTGGATTTGACTAAAGGATAGGAGATCAGTCAATAATGACTTAAATTCCTCCCACAAAGGTATCATGACTTTAGAAGAAAATAGCTGGCTGGACCATTTTTATATTTTTTTGTATTTTACTTTTTGTGGTGCTTTTGCATTCTTTTGAAGCATGACAGCTCATTTTACTTGTATGAAAAAGAGTAGCTAGTACATTCTTCAAAATGCCTTCTTTTGTCTTCCACAGAATAAAGAAATATAACATGAGGATGAGTGCATAGAATATATGACAGAAATTTCATTTTCTCAGAAATCCAAAGGAATATTTTGGGTTATTTCGAACAAATTTATTTGTACTGTGTCTGTAGCATACAGCCAATTATCACAGAAATTCTGACTTGCGTGTATAAATTGAAGGGAAATGCATTATACTACATACAAAACTAATAGCAGCCTATAAGGCCTATGAAAATTGAAGCCTATAATTTGCAGTACTGCAAATAAATCTTTCAATATGTAACTGTCAAACCTTTTCAAAAGTAAACACTTTACAGTCTTGGTTACAAAAAACACAGACTCAAAATGTTATAATTACAGACCCTTGTGACAACCAACTCCAATATATTAATTACAGATATGTGTAATATTTCAACTCTTGTTATATATATAAAAAAAAAAAAAACACTTTTTTATAAAAAAAAGTAAGGTCACACTGGAGTACCAGGAAGGCACATGGGACAGAACATAAATATTTTAGGTGATCTGTAAACCACTGTTTATGTGGAGCCGCATGCATTCTCTATTCACCGCCCGCCAGAATTACATCAATATCTTATAACCAGATGCTCATCGACCTAGAGAGAATTGCCATCTCAGGAGGACGATTCAGACAACTTTACAGCTCAATAAATATACATATTTTGATACTAAATTATTCATGAAATGTTAAAGTATACAAGTAATAAAAAATATACAAGCCTCACATTAATATTTGTTAACTCTTCAGCCAATTTTGCCTGGTAAGCTTTCATTAAAAATGTATTTAAATGTATTTCATGGCATTTATACACATGCAGAATGAGTCAAAATTATTGTCTGTGGGAATCAACAGCAAGATACGAATAAATGGATTAAAAAAAAAAATCAATGAAGTCCAATAAACTTTTCCTTTTCCGCTTTCCAGGTGTTTACACGTTATGGGAAGTGTTACATGTTTAACGCTGCCGAAGAGGGGAAGACTTTGAGGACTACGATGAAAGGAGGCACAGGCAACGGCCTGGAGATCATGCTGGACATTCAGCAAGATGAATACCTGCCTGTTTGGGGAGAAACAGGTACACACACACGCGCACACACACATGCAGTCAACCCTAATCACACTATGTACACTTGAGATTTCCCAGAGGTTTTCCTTGTTAAACATCTCTCCTCATTTGCAGGAGAAGCTCTGATTGTCTTGCAGGTGTCTGATTAGGGCAAGGTTTTGTCAGCGCTTTCAGTGTGACGCCGTCCCCAGGGACACGGTGAATATTTGTGAGAGACACACACCTTGAAGAACAGCTGTGATGCTGTAATGGTGTAGACAAATCCAGTGGGATTCATTATCAAATAGAAGTTCTTGCATCCTGTTGAACTGATCTGATGCAGCTACACTTCTCTGAACAGTGGTACACAAAAACTTGACTTTTTTGATTACTATTGTGACACCCATGCAAAGCATAGCTTCCCTTGTAGTGTGTACGATATTTCAAAGGAGATGAAAGTATTTAGGATTAAGAGAGCGGCATTGAGAATTCCCAGCAAAAGATTCATTAGCATTTGAAAGGTTACAAGTTTAGCTGAGGCTGAATTCAAATATATTCCAAGAAATATCGACATACTTTTTCCAACAATGAACAAAAGGAATCAGAGCGTGATGACTATACATTTCATCAGCTGTTTTGGGAGAGTGGCCTTTAAAGCAATGGCACGAATTGTACCTCTGCTTCAGGGCTGATGCATAAATCCTTTAGATTTACTTTTTCCTCACCGTCACATAACTGTGATGGATATGGACAATTCTTCTAAAATTCCTATGTACCGTAGATCCAGTATATGGCCTGTTTTATGGCCCAAAGTCCGTCTGTTGTCAGATCAGCCATTAGAGCAGTGCTGTGGGGCAAGTGCCTTTGGGGAGATTTTGTAAAGGTGAATACTGAGGTCTTATTCTCTTCCTTGCATTCAAATTTAATGCTACGATGATGCAAGCAAGAACCAATGAAGTTTGTGCACATTTTCTTCTGCTCCTCCTCTTTTTTCTTCATTTGGTGTCCAGTGTTCTCACTGCACTGCTCGTATGTAAACACATTCTCGCGTGTATCATTAAAGCACCAGATTTGAATTGTATGAAGATGTTCAGTGAATAATGACTCACACAAAGCTATCGTATGGTTTCAGAAGACTCTGAATATTCCTCATTTGGAATCACTTTTATGATTTTTTTATGCAATTTTTGCAGCTTGAGAGCCAGTATCCTCTCATCCCACATCCATCTCCTGTTGTGTTCCATGTTGAGTAAATGAATTTTCATTTTTGGATGAATTTATCCTTTGATATTGCTCCGGCAAAGATTTTTTCATTTATCCGGTATTCATTTATTTGAGGATATTTGGATAAAATCATCTTTGCACAGAAAATAATATTTTCATTATTCAACAAAATCAATTTTAAAGTTTCATTGTTTCTTTCTTTTTTCTTTTTTCTTTTTTTAAATAAAGCTGTTCTTATTCTTCAACAGAAAAGGCACATAAAGCTGAAAGACAAAATGGAGTTGATGTTTTTCACAGCAGTTTTTTTTGTGAGCTTCCACGACTAATATAGGTTATAGAGGTGGGGGGAGTTTTTCAAGCTTCAAAGGGAGGTGTTACAATGGAAAAAAAAAAAATCTAGCACCGATTGGATAGACGAAAAGTCAGCAGATCACCTGCTGTATTGTTTACTTTCTTTGGAGTCTAAATTATCAAAACCAGAAAGTCATCTGTCTACATCCACCGCTCTACCTCTGACACTCAAACGTTTTTGGAGGGCCATGGGGAAAGAGATGGAGAAATTGGAAATGGAAGAGGTGAAGAAAAAGTGTGCGCATGCATATGTAATATAATAAATGTGCTACGTCGTGCTGAAAAATCTTGGCACGATGCACAAGGCAGATGACATGTCTGGAGCAGAGAAAGAGCCCATGATAAACTTGCTATCATCTTTTTCAAATTTAAGACATTGAGAGAGATCCCTGAGCCTCACTGAATAAATCTTCAGCCAATCCGTCATTCTGTCTGCTGGTTTCCAACTCTGATGAATGCAGAGTGATGAAGAACTTATTCACTTTGAAAGAAGAAATGGGGAGATAAACAATATATTATGTAGAGCAAGATTCGGTGTGCTTGAATGGGAATATTTATGTGTTTATTGTTTTTTTGGATGCTGTGGTGAAGCTCAGCAGTACTGTAAATTCAGTCGAAAGATCACTACTTTGCTTTCTTGTTTCAATGCATTTTGCATTCCTTTTTATTCATTTCACTTCTCTAACCTCATTTCACTTCACGTTTTTGTGTTATTCTCCTGAATTAGTTCCTTCATACTAAATAAACTTACTTTCACTATCTCTCCTTGTAACAGATAAAAATTAAAGTCAATGTAAGTTGGATAACTTTCTAAAAAAAATGTAGAGAAAGAGAGAGACTGTGCATGCGTGAATTACTTGCATCTGTATTATTGAGTATTCAGACTGAGCATGGTTTAAAATATTTGTTTACCTGCACATCTCTAGATGTTCTCTTTTTTTTTTTTTTGAGATGATGTTATTGATTCAGCGAGCACAATGCCTTGAAAATGTTTCAGCTTTATCAAAAGACCTTTTCATGTTTGTCTTCATGTTGCTTTCTTTCTTTTATGTGAATTCTTGTTTATGCTTTTTTCTTTTCTTTTTCTTTTTTATTTCTAGCCGTGTGTGTGTGTGTGTGTGTGTGTGTGTGTGTGTGTGTGTGTGTGTCAGGGTTGTTTATCATTTAAAGGTGTTTTGAGAATGCAAATGAAATTCGTAGAACATGTGAAATTATAATTCAAATGTGAATTTAAATAAGTAAACTTAAAATTAAATGAAATAAAAATCATATATCTGCAGGTTTTAATAAGAATACAATTATTATTATTATTATTATTATTATTATTATATTTTTAATACAGCTTATCTCTGTATGATTTAAACAAGTCATTCACAATTTATGGGTTATTTCCATGAAATGATGATAATAATCAATGCTTAGGGCCAGATGTACTAAACAAGGCAAATTAGTGTTAGAGCGCAATTCCATAAAAGTGCTGATGGGAGGGGAAAATTCTGTGGGTTTTATTGACAATGCACACACTAAAGAACACAGACACAGCCAGATCATTTCCATAATGACCAGCGCAATCTACCAAGAGCAGCGCAAATTACCTCCTGCTTTAAGACATGCTTTTTTTGGGCATTAAATAATGGCGCAAATACCAGTAATTTGACTAGCATAAACATTAGTAAATAGCGTTGCGTGATTCATTTTAATACTCTCCTCCCATAAATTTTACACCTGAAAGGGAAACTCCTACAAATGCATATTCAATATGGTCAGGCGCAAAAATAACTGTGTCCACACCATTTCAGCGCTAATTCTTTACTGTGCGTCTTTAGTAAATCTTGACTGTACTATTTTAATGCCAAAAGACGCAAGGCACAAGCTGTTGGTAAATCTGGCCCTTAAAATGGCACCTATAGGAGAGTTGTATTTAATTTATAGATTTCATTATATTTAATATAGACTATGGTGAAAAAGCACTTCATGTCCCATGAATGCTGTGTTTACATACTGCCAAAATTGTACATATTGTAACTGTAATATAAAGTCATCTGGAAACAATGTGGTAATTTTTGTTGTGCTTCATAGAAACATGTTAATTTTACACTATTGGGCTTAGTTCAGAGAAATTTGAGAAAGCATGTCGAGAAAACATATGCATAATTAGTAATTAATGATCCAGTTATGTTTTGATGTAAAATGTGTTGGGGTAATGAAAATCCTAACTGCTGTAACTCTTAAATTTTTTTGAATTTAAATTCAGAACATTCCTCGTAAAACTCCAAATTCAACACCCTGTGAGGCTCAAATCAGTTCAAATTCAAACTCATGAACTGAAAAGAAACCCATTCGAAATTCCGAACTTTGCTCAACCCTGATGCGTGTGTGTGTGTGTGTGTGTGTGCGTGTGTGTTTTGAAAGGTGAATGCCTCTGTGCTACAATATGTAATATATAGTTGGTCTGGTTTAGGGAGGAGACCACTAAACCTCTCTTCACTCTCTTTCTGTCCTTCATGCCTGCACTCTCATCTCGCTTCCTGATCAAAGCCGAATATTTATGCATTCTGCTCAGCAGCATGTGTTGTTTTTTCCACTTTGTAGCTGTGGAAATGCCGGCAGGTTTTGGCTGGTGATCCCTAAGTCTGGAATCAACAGCCTCAATCTGTAAAGATATTAAATTTCACATGGCAAATATTTGATTGATTTCTTTCCATTTATAAACTTTAATTAAACCAACTTGCTTAATTATTGGGCTGAGGACCCCAAATTGGAATCAATAGTCATTTTTAACCAACAATTGTTTGGTTGTGTGCAAATATATTAATCACAGAAACATAGCAGCAGGGTATAAAATTATAACAATTCATGTCTTGTTAGAAGAGGCAAAGGAACAATCTGTAGAGTCTATACAAATGAAAAACTAGAAGCCTGGTGTGTCGTAGATCGCTCAACGAGAGGATAAAGAAGAGACTCTCCGAATAGTAGGTGTTGTTGACTTTCCTTCACACGCACTCTCTCTCTATACCTCATTTCCCATCATCCCCTCATAATGACCTGTCTTTCATCTGTAATGTCTAAAGTGTCAGGTGGAAGAGAAAAGACGCAAAGAGACGGACTTCAAAAGCACTGGCATGGTTTTGAGTTGAAGAGAGTCCTTCTCATCTGTCCGCAAAGAGCATCAGTCTGAAGACTGATTGAATCTTACTGATTCATCTTAACACACACATACAAAAATAAATCATTCTGGCAATGCGAATACATTTATGCCAGGTTATTTAATTAAAGGATTATCCCATTCAAATATGAAAACTGTCCCATCTAGTGGGCTGTTAACTACTGCGACCAAATTATACCAAATCACCTACTTCTCCTTAAATTGTATTTTTTAAAAAGTTATGTAAACTCCTTAGACTTTTTGTGAAATTACATTTACAAATATAGATAATGTGATTATACTTTGACTTTGTTTGTGTTTATACACATTAATCACACTACAGTTGGGCTCAGCATTGAGCACATGATCTGATATGTATTTCATTATTTGAAATTTGAAACATTCTATGTTTTGCATACCTGGACGGACCAATAGAGACTTCAGCTTGACTATGAAAAACTGCTTGTGTAAATGTATCTTATGAGCTGAATTTGAGAACTGGTAAAGAGTGATCCATAAATTATTCATGCTGACTTAGTGAACAAGATCAAGAGATTCACTCAAAAGAATGGTTCTGTGAATAACAACTTAAATTTTGGTTGTGCTATAGCTTCAGACAATTTGATTTTTGTCCTTTTTTTGCACACAAAAAAAGTTATCTGCTTCAGAAGGCTTGAATTATAGTCATTCCTTTAAAATTTCATCTTCTTTCTAACAAATGAGCAAAGATAGCTATGAAATAAAATAAGAATTTCAGGGTAGTAATTGCAGGAGCAATTATAGGGTATTCATTAATTATAGGGTGACATTGCAGGGGTGATTTCAGCTTTTGGGAGGTCAGTCCATTTTGCAGTGGATTCAAGGATTTTTTTTTTTTTTTTGGACTGTGAGAGGTTGTGGGTTGAGATGTTTTTTTGGCTGACTTTTCTTTATGGCCATAAGAAAATTGCAACTGTCTATCAGGATATGTATATCACTAACAGGAGACATTTGGTTGTATTTTATTTTGTGATTTGACTGGAACAGAGAGCGGGCTGCGGATGAGCGATAGTGAAATGGAACAGAGCTTCTGTGACACCTGAACTACGCTCCAATAATTGGTGACCTCTGATTTACAAATCCCAGGATTTTGCACTTCTCTGTCAAGTTATATAACAAGACTTTTATATTGGCCTTTGGCATCCTTTTCTAAGACAGTGAAAGAGGTTTATTGTAAATCCACAAAGAATCTGTTAAATAAATAATACATATGAATTAGGTATTAAGTGGCTATTGTGAAGAAATGATTGCAAATACGGTAACACTTTATAATAACTGCATGCTACGAATCATTAGTTAAGCATTAATAAATAGTCAGTTCATCCTTTGTAAATCATTGTTCCAACATTAATAGTCATTAGTAAGCAGTTTATAAATACAGTTAAATGCCTTGTTCTTGAATTATAAGCATATCTATTACAAAAGAGATTTAAAGGCTCAGTTATCTTCCTAACAGAAAAAAATAAACAATATTTATAAACTGCTTACTAATGCCTATTAATGTTGGAACTATGCTTTATAAAGGACGAATTAATTATTTACTAATGGTTAACTAATGATTTATAGTGTGCAGTAATTATAAAGTGTTACCGCAAATATTGTTTGTATATAGGGGTTATGACATTGTCCAGTAAAAACCAAGGACTGCTGAGATGAACAAATATTCAGGATAGAGGACATGGGACTCACCTCAGGCACAAGAGTAAACAGAGATCCACTTGAACACATACACATCTAAACAGCACTGCAATTAAATTGGCCTTTTTATACTATAAATATTAACATGAAACTTTAAATAATACAAAGTACAGATTTATGTTTGCTGCTTGCATTAAATGCAAACATGTGCTACTGGTATGTTTTGATTTTACTGTTTAGACTTCCACATCTACAACAGCAGCAAGTGTCTGAGCCTCTTGTCTTTATTCCTGTTTGTGTTTCTCTCTTCATTCTGTTTCTTTATACTCCGAGGCTTTAATTTGGAGTGACAGATTTTTATCTGGAGCAAACAATGAATTAGCATGACAATACTTTCAACATACAAATACGAAATTATTCACCAACCCAACAGCAAACATTCACATCTCATCATTAACCTGAAGAGACACACACGACAGCACATTCTCTCTTACATCCCACACACACACACTCACAAACACACACACACACACACACACACACACACACACACACACACACACACACACACACACACACACTCTCTCTCTCTCTCTCTCACACACACACACACACACACACACACTCTCTCTCTCTCTCTCTCTCTCTCTCTCTCACACACACACACACACACACACACACACACACACACACTCTCTCTCTCTCTCTCTCTCTCTCTCTCTCTCTCTCTCTCTCTCTCTCTCTCACACACACACACACACACACACACCTCATTACTGAGATTCTGATGGTGCTGATAACAACTGTAGTGAGAAATGGTGAAAAACTGAAGCCTTCTTTACGACCAAGTACAATCTTTTCTTCCCCAGCATCACAAAGACCACGTCGTTTATTGTTCAGGAAGAGAAATGAATGGTTCTGGTTGTGATTCAGATCCGCTTAATGGTTTTGGTTTCTTAATGAGTCTGTTAATGACCGTTTTAGTACTTTGAAGGAAACGCACACAAATATAATATTATATTGATAATCTCTTGTGGCAAACTTCTGTCTAATATTGCTGCACATTTAAAATATCCCACCCTTAAAAACCCTCTGGATAATCATATGTATTCTAACAAATCTCACAAGAAATCATCACAAACACAATGAGCGTTTTATTTCAAAACAAGTTATATAACAAGCCAAATTATTTCGTTTGTTGTTCCAGACCCTTAAGGTGTGATCACATTTACCTTTGTTTGTGATATTTTCACATCGCTTTAATAGGAATCCACTTGTGAGGGCTGTTTGATTTGAAAGTGACTTCTGTGTGAGCTGTGCTTCATACATTGCTATATAACTGACAATAGAAAATTTACCTTTTTTTTTTTTTGCTTATATGACCTAACACCCCCCTTTTTTTTGTACAAAAAAATAAAAATAAAAAAGTAAAGTCTTCGTGCATTCATGCAAAATAGAACCAAACTACATCAAACATTCTATTTATTCTAATTGTTATAAAGCCATAAATTATGAAGGAATGACTTAATTAAGCAAATAGACTACACTGTATTTGCCTTGCATTTAGTTCAACCAGTGAGGACAATTCAGTAGTGCAGTCTATTTATTGAATTTTGTAGTACTTAATAACACTCTTTCTTTCTGTGCTGGAAAGGTATTTCTTTTATCACATTTAAGGACATAAGAACACAACAGAGCTAAAAATAATTTCTTATGTCATGGCGCAGTGCATGCACTAGCAGCGCCGCAACTGATGCAGTGCCGGAAACCCTGTCACAGTATTTTAGTATAGCCTTCCTTCCACGAATGGAACATTATGAAATTTTTATTTATTTTATTTATTTATTTTTTTTAAGTGAACTGGTCCACAGTGCTAGACATTGTTGACTGTTTAGTTTTATTTTTAGTTATATTTTACTTTTTTCTTTAAATACAGTTTTTGGACAGTAAATGATTGGGTTAATGATATTTTTCTTTCTTTCTTTCTTTCTTTGCAACATACTTTACATATACTCTAGTCTGAAAACTTGAGTCCACTTGACTCTTTGAAAGGTTTTGAGCTTTCAACTGTCTTCTGGAAAGTAATACCCATCATATTTGACAAGCTACACTTTAGTACATTTGATATGGGACATGTGAACACACGCACACACACAGCTGAATGTATTGACTGGTCCCAGTGTGTGTGATGCTGCTTGCAGCTGCTGTCATGGAGTGTTTCCATCAGTGCTTTGGCCTCTGGAGTGTGAGTGGAAGGTGGGGGGTCTTTGTGGCTGTGCTCTCCTGTTATAGATGGCTGTTAAGATGCCTGCGAGCCTGCGGGGGTCTTGATGACTGAATGAGGCCTCTCTCCTCGCCAGGACTTTGAGAACGGTTGAGGCGGGTGGGGGAAAAATGAACATATCTCTCATAACCAACATCACTGGCTAGCGAGGCACAGCTAATCAAACAAAATGACAGATATTAAATGTATGAGTGTCCGGTGAGTCATGTCAATGCATTTGATAGAAAGAAAAACAGAGGAAGGTTCTGAAACAGGTATGATTTCCTGATGCCCTTTCCTTTATGTGATTTTTTTCATTTATTTTTTATTTTTTGGAGTCTATGAGATAGCATGGTATGGTGTTGAACTGAGGTTAATGGTACTAAAGCTGGTACTTTTTCACAAATAGTCAGAATAACCGAAACATTGGTGAAAACATTCAAAAGGAGATCATAACTCACAGTGGGTCGTGTTCATTAACTGCTCGTATGCATATATTTCTGTATAAGCGTATGTGAATGTTTTCATACAGAAATCAGGATTAATCAGGAATAATAAGTTATATTTTTGGCTTTATTTTGATAAAATACTGTAGGAGGAAACAGCAGTTGTAGGAAAGATGGGAACAGGATCCAGAAAGCAGCTCAAGTCGGTCTGCCCAGAGTACTACTGCTGCTAATGTCCCACAAGACTATAATTCACACAAATTATCAACAAGTTTGTACTGTTTTTCCTCGCTAAATCTACAATCAAATTTAGAACCAACTAAAACCACACACACACAAAAATCACAGACTCCTGATTATCTTAAAAACATTAAAGTTTAAATTATGGGATCAAAAAAACATTTTTTTTTTTTTTGTCTGAAATAAATTAATACTTTTTATTCAGCATGAACACATTAAATTGATCAAAAGTGAAAGTTAAAGCAATAATAATATTGCAAAAGATTTCTAAATAAACGCTGTTCTTTTGGTCTTTCTATTAAACAGAGAATCCTAAAAAAAAAAACATACATCAGTTTCCACAAAAATATTTTTCATCATTAATGGTAATAAGAAATGTTTCTTAAACAGCAAATCAGTATATTAGAATGATTTCTGAAGGATCATGTGACACTGAAGACTGGAGTAATGACTATTATTTAGTCTTAAAAGTGTGTTGTTGTTGTTTTTGTCACATTGTTAAAATTTAGTGACCTTAAAATATTACTGTATTCCATGTAATTTGGAAAGTCAGGTTTTTCAAGTTCTTGGAAAAAGTGCAAAAATGGTGCTTGAAGTTCTTGAACTTCGTAACTCAATTATTTTGTGTTCATCAGCATTACAACAAGGACAAAAACAAATCTGTGTGCACCAAACTTGTTGTGAATGTGGTGGAAATAAAATAAAGCTGGTCACCAGCTGAATCAGCTTAGGTGGTCTAGACCTAGTCTTTTTTTCAAGAATTAAAGCATTAAAGATGCAAATGTCTTCATTCAAGACTACTTCCGCTTAACTCCTCCATTGTACTCTGTTGAAGCAAAACTAATCTTTTTATTTCTCTTTCTTTCTCTCCTTCTCTGCTTTAGAAGAGACAGCGTTTGAGGCAGGAGTGAGGGTGCAGATCCACAGTCAGGCGGAGCCTCCTTTTGTACATGAGCTGGGCTTTGGAGTCGCCCCAGGCTTTCAGACCTTCGTGGCTACCCAGGAGCAAAGAGTGAGTGAGCTTTGACCTCAGCCTAATATTTTGGTCTCTCAAGCCCTATTTACACCTGGTATTAACATGCATCTAAGGTGATCCTGTCACAAGAGTTCAGTAATAGCAGTGCTCAAATCACATTCGATAGTCAGAAACAGATGCCACCACATCTCATTGTGTAAATACTAATGCATCATGACTCATCTCACACATCAACTCCGAACACCCCGCCAAAACCAGATCACCCAGGTTAGAAAATGGGGTCTTTTTAATCCATACCCATGTGTTCATGCTCCTCATTCTATTCTGTTTCATGTGCAACGTTTATATTTCGTCAACCTCCTCAGGGTGTTCAATCTTAAAAGACCATCGCATGGTTTGTGCATCCATGTGTGTGAGACAGGTGAGAGTCTAAGCATACCAATTGTTTATTTTAAGCTCTTTCACTTAAATATCGACTGCTTCCTATGATACCTACTTCGCTTATTTTTAGTTTTTCTGTTGGTATTTTGCTCTCCACTTTGTTTTACTTTGTCTTTGTTGTCCTGATGCTGTGAGGCTTTAATATCTCCAGCTGTGACCTTGCTGGCGATCTGACTACCATTTGTCTCAATGAGTCAGTGTCTCACCACAGTGAGCAGAAAACAAGCCTAGCATTGTGTTTTTGTGAGAAATAATCCATGTTTAATAAATAGTTTGGTGCTAATTCAAATAGTTTCACATATGACATTATGTATGTTTTTTGTGAAGAGTCATCTGAACGGCGCACACTCATATGAGACTGTAGACTGTAATCCATAAAAGTGATTTAATTACATATGGTCCGGGTCCCCCCTTAATGTACATTATTTTGCCATGTTTAAATGTTATGACCTACAGTGTTTCATTAAATATCGAACTGAAACCTTGATGCCCACTGGCTGCCAGTAGTGTAGGCTAGTTTGGTGATGCAAACAGCAAAAATTAGACAATGAACTATACAGACACTTATCGTGATTTACCAGTCGAGACGACAGGGAATACAGTACTTATATGGCTAAAGAAACAGAAAAAGGTCTGAAGTCAGAAGACTGACAAAGACAAAACATGAGCATAACATTGGTATGCCCTACACATTTGATGACGGAGTAATGATGCCCAAGTTGTTTCCTTTTTGTTTATTTGCCGCTTCCTTGTTAATTGCACTCACAGATGAATACAGGTTTTGTTTGATTATGCTAATTGTTATGTTTAGGTGGCTGTTAAACTGAAATACAGGCTAATGACAGTGCATTAGTAACCTCAGCCGTCTAGTTGTAGTGTGTAATTACGTTTATGAACGTTAGGACTGTTTGGCAAGCCTTCGGTGGTGTGCGTTTTATTCCTAGTCATAGCGGCCCAATAATATACTAAAATCACTGGCACAAATCAGCTTTAATAATGGTAATAAACAACCTTGTTCATCTTGTTTTTGTTTTTTTGTTTTTTTGTCTGGTCAAGGCAACCCTAATAAACTGTTGTGTATGATACATATGCAGCTGTTGTGTTTCTGTCAGAGTTTCTGCAGCCTTTGCCCTCCCTGTTGTTATCTAAGAGTGTAAGGCTGGTGTTCACTTATCTGCTATAATGTCCAGGTTAGGGAGGGGGTATCAACATCTCTCCCTGGGCTACTTTTATCTGTCAGGGTATCCTGCTCTCTTACCTTGTGTTATCTGCTCTCTCTCTCTCTCTTTCTCTCTCTCTCTCTCTCTCTCTCTCTCTCTCTCTCTCTCTCTCTCTCTTTCTCTCTCTCTCTCTGTCAATTTTTTGACAATTTTTATCATCCTACTGCATGTTTTAGAATAGATGATTGATTTTCATTCAACAAAACAATTTAATTGTGTAATATATTTTGGTATTATAGTTTTGTATTTCTTTTAAGGCAATACACTTCTGGCAAAACTATTGTTTTTTTCTTGGACTGGTCAATTTAACCATAGGTACTCTGTGCATCTGCATCTCTATCAATTGATAAACGGTATATGTCGCTTGATCCATTCAGATTTGACTCTTTGAATTTTGTATTATACAGCTTTGTCATACATAAAATGTTGCTGTTATTACTTAGATTAAGTATTGAGGAATATAAATCACTTTCATAGAGGTTGTATGCAGGTCAAAATTCCTGCACGTGTTTAAACTATTTTTATTATAAATTCTATAGTTTATTATTATTTATTTATTTTATAAACAATATCCATGGTATCAAGGAGCATTTTATTGTGACTATGATCTTATTAAAAGTTGTATAAAAACTTTTGGTCCCACTTTATATTAGGTGGCCTTAACTACTATGTACTTACATCAAAAAATAAGTACAGTGTACTTATTGTGTTCATATTGTATTGCAAAACACTTCTACTGCTATTGAGGTGAGATATGGGTAAGGTTAGGGACAGGTTAAGTGGTATGGGTAGGTTTAAGGATGGGTTAAGGTGTAAGGGATGGGTCAACATTGTAATTATAAATGTAATTACAGAAACTAATTACAGATGTAATTATATAGGTATTTTTAAAAATATAAGTACAATGTAAAAACGTGTATGTACACAATAAGTGCATTGTATCAAATGATTAATTTAAATGTAAGTACATCGTAGTTAAGGCCACTTAATATAAAGTGGGACCAAACTTTTTAATTGTTCTAATTAATTTTTTAAGTAAAATGTTAATTCGTTTAGAGCTTGATGAAATATAAATAGCCCAGTACTTATTATTATAATAACAATAAATTATGCATAATTACATGCAAGTAACACTAAGCCAAACCTTAATCCTAACCCTGACCATATAGTAAGTACATGTAGTTAATTGATATTACTCAGTACTTAAATGTATAATTCTGTATAACCTATAGTACATTAAATAATATCTATAATTATTTGTTTCTGTCCTTTTTTATTTATTAATTTATTTCCTTCATTGTAAGGCCCTAACCCCAGCAAGAAGACGGGTGAACTCTGGGCTGGATTTGTCCAGGGCCAAATTTTAGCCCCAGTCTAGCCCTGCATTTAAGTATTTAATTTATTGCATTTTATCTATTTGCAATTGATTATTTATCTATCCATCTAGTTATCTAGGCACAATAGATATCTCAAAAGGCATTTTTCTCAAAATGATTTTTAAACTTTAAAGTTTATTCCTTTTATTATGAGCTTTTTTTTTTTCATATCATTCGGCTGATTTATATGACATTTTATTCCTAAAAACATGGTTTATTTTTTCTGGCTGTTGACAGTATTTTTGATTTATGGAGTGATAAAATGAGATATCCAAAGTACCCAATGTAAACAACTTCAACTCTAATATGTCAACAAAATGAAAAGTATTTTGAACTTGACTTTATCCAGTGTTCAGATTTTTCTTCTAGAAATGTAGGCAAATTAGTGAATATTTAATTAGCCAATGCATCATTTGCATGTTTAGACACAACATTTCAGAAAACTTGTAATACAAAACAATTGTCCTAGTGTACTGTGATCAATGTATATTTGTCTTGCCTACTCTTTGCAATTAGCAAGTCTGTCTTCTGCACACTATTATGATTGGTTGACATCTTTGCAGTATCATTGGCCCTGTCATGTGTCGAACAGTTTTGAACAATCCAGGTGATAAATCATGATCAAACACTATGTTTGTGCAAGTGATTTAAAAAGACTGTGACATTCAAAACACCCCAAAAGCTCTCTGACTGGACATTCACTGAAAGTCTAGTGTCTTTCACACACACATCAAAAACTAGATGGACAGTGGTTCCGCATGACTCAGTCAAGTTATTTGGACACAATTCAATCCAGTTATGAGGACATGTCTAATTTTAGTTGAGTTTAGCTCAGTTCGCTTTATCCTAAATGAAGTATTTGAGTAGAAATAACATTTTATCGTGTAACCACTGTCCATGATTAAATCAAGTTCAGCCAAAGAGGAGTTATAACATACTGTCAAGCTAAATATAACTTTTCTTTAACCATGTTAGTTGTCCTGATTACATCTCTAGCACACCCATTTGAGTTGTTTTATTTTAATTAAAGCAACTTGATTTCTTGTTCAAACATCGAGTTGAGCCAAAGAGTAACCATTTCAAATCAGATTAACGTGATGCAATTATGCTTGAACAAGAAACCTGATACAATGTTGTTAAAATCGAAATGAATCGTTTAAAGAAAATATTTTTAGACCTTAAAACTGTTCACTGTTGTTCATGGAAATCTTCTACACTACTAGCTTTGTGTCTCTTGTTGCACTCCACAATCTCTCTTTCTTCTCACTTGATAAAATAATTTGATGTCAAATCAATTTTTGGTGTGCATTTCATGTAGAGCAGCCATTATCTTGCGTATATTTACTGGTTCACAAACAATTCACTCTGACATGTGCTGAACCAAACATATAATCCTGTAACTGTCACAATCAGGCACTTCATTAGGAAAATGGGTGTCAGTGGGCAGGCACAGGAGGCAATGATGTGAAAGTAGGCATTGACGTGTTACTGTGGAGGCGTTATTATGTTGATGCATTCATCCATGTCAAGTTACAGTTCAGAAAAAGTACTTTTTGCAGCTTGGTTTCAATAATATTTTTTCCAGCATGTTTTTACTTTACAATAAACATTAGACATTAAAGATACTAATATTCTACCATAATTCTGTTAACTTTATTGCTTGTGAGAGGCACTAGTGTGCGGCTAATGGAGTAGACTCACTTTTTAGTGTCCTTAGAGCTGCCTCCAATTTTTTGTTTAATATACAGTACTGTTCAAACATTTGAGGTTGGTAAGATTCATTTTTTGAAAGAAGTCTCTTCCTTTGATCAAAAATACAGTAAAACAATAATATTGTGAAATAGTAGTACAATTTATACAATTTAAAATGTATATATTGTATATATATATATATATATATATATATATATGTATATACATTTTAAACTGGCAAATGGAGGTTTCAAAAAGTATTGAATAAAAGGGTGCCGTTAATTGTGGCCAATGTGTATTAGAGAAAAACATTTATTTCATAATGATGCTCCCATTTTAAATTCTTATTCTCCAATGAAAGGTTAGATTTTTGTGAAATTTTTAAATAAAAGATCAAAAAGGATTAACAATGCAGATTAATTTTCACTGCCGCCTTTGATCATATTTACCTAGGGTACCAATAATTGTGACCACGACTGTGTGTGTGTGTGTGTATATATATATATATATATATATATATATATATATATAAGGGTTCCAAATGCAAAAGCCTCTAAAAGCCATCTTGGTCAAAAATGAGATGACGATACTGAGTGAATGCTCTCCACGCATAGTATATGTTCACAAAGTACTTTAAATCCCAGCCTCAATCAATTCAGAAATACCAGTACTTACATAGAAACCCATACATAGTAGCCAGAAAAAAAATGCTAATTTTAAAGAAAAACATCAGGCGTACTTATAGGCTTTTGCATCTGAACTCTTCATATCTATATATATATAGTAGGGCTGTCCTTGACTAAGGATTTTTCTGGTCGACTAGTAGTCGTTCATTTTAAGCATTAGTCGACTAGTCGCACATTAATTAATAAACCATTAAAATCGTTATAATGAGCCTTTAATTGCCTACATAGCCTATAATAAGTGCTCAAGCGAACGTATAAAGCTTGCCACAGCGCACCGCAGAATTAATGATTATGAATGTGTCATGGAAAAACAGTAAGGAGACTGCATTAACATTTTAATAACTTGATTAACTAGTGCTTTCTTTGTTTTCGGTTTAAGAGATGAAGTTGGCGACACTGACTCTCCACAGTAGTGGATGCTCCTGTATGCATATGTTTCATATGGATTAAATAATCTGAGAATTTGTTTTCCATTTGAATTTGTTCATTTGAAACACTATATAGATATATTTTAATGTTTGTAAGGCAAAGATATACACAGAGTTTCGCTCTCAAGTTCACAGACAGAGACGGCAGAAAGGGCATAATTTCATTATTTTACAAAAGCACGTTTTGTTGTTATTGTGAGTGCACACAAATAAACGTAGAGTCTTTACAGATTTGAAAGATGTATTACTCTTATCTGTATGACCAAAAATGATGTATTTTAGGAGTAAGTGATCACTCCGGCGCCTCCATCTGTCCTGCAGTGAACGCTACTGTTCAGCTCCACACTCCACACAGACACAATAGCACACATTTTTCTAGGTTATTATTAGATTGAGTGGCCATGTGAAGTTGCTAATACTTACATATTTCAGATGATAAGCCATATTTGAGGTTGATGAATGATAGGCAAGCATTTGGATGTCCTGCCCAATGTACTATATTACCATAGACTAGCCATTAACGATCTGTTAGTCACAGACTGCGTGACTTTGCCTGTGGATTTTTTTTTTTTTTCTGCGACTAAGCGACTAATAAAATTTTGGTCGACCAAGCCTCTTCTGGTCGACTAATGATTAGTCAACTATTAGGGGGCAGCCCTACTATATAGTCTATAAAGTATAATATTTTTTATTAATTATATTATGCTTTATTCTATTTATTATATATATATATATATATATATATATATATATATATATTTTTTTTTTAAGGGAAAGAAAAAGAAGAATGAAAAATCCTATTGACCACAAACGTTTGAACTGTATATTTACCATCAACTGTCTAGATTCACTTTCTTGTCTTGTGTTTATAGCAGTATTATAGTAAGTATTATTGGGGAACAGCACAATATGTTTGGTAGTAGTTGTAACAACACTGTAGTGTGTGGTTGTGAATGTGCTGGAAAGATCAGCTGAGATACTAAACTACCCTCCCCGTTGAACAAGTGACAAGATCAGAACTTTTTCCCTGAAACCATTTGTTACCAACTTGGTTTTGACAACTTGGCCGACCCACTGGGAAAAGTCCCTGTGCTCTCTATGGCCAGTCCATGTGTGTCAAGGATGACCATTTTTAACAACACATTGATTTATTGCTCTTTTCTGAGGCCTGCTTGTCCCTCAGGACATGGCAGGATGCTATAAATCTCACTCTGCACATTCAGTGTCTTACCAACAGTAAAGATAGTTTTTGAATTGCTGAACATTGACTGAATTCAAAAAGTATCTTGTTTATTTTGTGATAATAACAGTCTTTGACTGATTGATATTTTGGGAATTGTGTCTCAATCACTCCCAGGATTCACTGAGAGCACATCCTGTGCTCAGATGTTCACTGAATACGTGTCTCTCTCTGTCTCGCCCTTCAGATATGCTGTAAAAATGGACCATGAAATGAAATGATCCTTCAGGTTCAAGCATTATTTGTCTGAACATTGCATTTCATCACTTTTTTTACCTTTCTGTACAGTCATTTTTGGTCTATGGTTTTAACTTAATCATTCCACTAATTTTGGAAATTTATACTAACAGAACAAATATAGCTGTGGAATTAATATTTAAACCAAAATAAATACAGGAACAGAACATTCCTTTAGATTTCGAGAAAATGTTCTTGATTGTTTTTTAAATGTCCTCTGACCAGGAGGGTGTATCTCCAACTAATTATCATTAACCCTGATGTCCTAGCCAGGGGTTGTAATGACTAGCTGATGCAATGTTGCAAGAAACCCATTACAAAAGACCCAGAGAGAAGGAGAAAAAGAACAAACAAGGTGAATGTGCCCAATTTCTAAAACCATGCAATATGAATGCAGTTAGTAGGGTGGGCTGCAATGGCTTTTCATTTGATTGAAGAGTCTTGAGTTCACAGATTGAGTCTGAATGACATTTTCCTCTCAGAAATGCCTTTTCATTCCTCTCTTATGCTTCGGCTCAGTTGGGAGCTCTGTATATTTAGCACTGGTTAATTAACTTTACTTTAGGCTTATAGGACCCGCAAAAAACCTAAAAACATCCAGCAGCGGGATATATTTTCCACTCCCTCCTGTCTATCTCATCCCTCCTTCCTTCATTTGCGAGCGTCTCTAGTGATCCCTCTGGCAGAATAACCTCCTCCCCCCAACACTCTGCCAGTGCTAAATTAGGTCTTCAGACTAGTTTGAAGAAACAAACTGTCATTCCCAGCATTCATTTACATATATCTTTTGCCAATATCATGGCCTCTAAGTCACTATGATAAATTTGCTGTAGAATATTAACATTGTTTTCAGGTATATCCGTTCAAGCTGTGTTTAATGTATATGTTATGAATCGATTTAAACCAGTTGGTTTTGAAATGGTTTGTAGTTATCATTTAATCAAAAATATTTGTATTGTCATGGATGTGAAATGGTTTCTGTACTGTTTAACTGCACTACCATCCTTCATATTCATGTATCTCATCCAAATCAATAACCTTTTTGTTATTAAGATAAAAACAGAGTAAGTAGAAGCTTTAGCTGCTCCTTAAAACATTGTAGCTGAAATTGCCTGATCTTTGTGAACATATAAATTCATTTTCTTTTCTTTTTTTTTGACAAAAAAAATATTTTCTTCATTTAGAGACCATGCATGTAGCAGAAAGAAGCTTATTACTGCCTGCACAGCTTTTTTATAAGATAGTATAAATTTGAACTTGAGTGCTTAACTGTCTGTCCGTATTTGCCAGTAATAGTGCATTTTAGATCAAAAATATGAAGATGGTGAGATTTCTATATATTTTTAAATATAAAAATTAGTGGTGTCAAAATTAGCGCGTTAACGCATGCGATTAATTTTTTTCTGATTAACGCGTTAAAAATATTTAACGCAATTAACGCAGGGGCAGGGCTAGGGTTGGCCACCCCATTCGCAACTGCTGGCTCTCTCTTTTTTCTTGAAAAGGATTGCGTTTATTTAGATGTGAACGTCTTTATGACCACATCAAACGAGAGACGTTTCAGACGCGCTCTAACTTCACCTCCGCGCCAGGCGCGAGTCAAACGAGCGCGGAAAAGATACTGTGCTCGTAGCGCGCGCTCTTCAAATACACGCACAAAGGTGCCGGCGCGCGCTGTAGCCTGTATCATTTCATATCAAACAGCGAAAGAAACTACGTGCATGCAACGTCCTAGTTATGCCGTCAGTTAAGGCATGAAGTTACCAAAAAGGCGATTAAAGCTGCCTTAAAACTGCGTGCATGCATGCAATATGTTATATATGCGTCACATTTAAGAACATGTCTCAGAACATGTCCTGAGGCACCCCAGCCGTAACGCTGTTGCAAGTTGAGCGAGCGTGTGTGTCAAGAGTTGAGCGCGCACAGAATTAAGAGGTTGAGAGAGAGAGAGGGGGACTTGACAGGAGCGCAGAGAATAAGTTTGTGAGAGAGCACCTGAGTAAACTGCGTGAGAGGGGTTATTATTGCACGTTAATATGGATAATAGCAAATACATTTATTGAGCACGGAATCGTTTTTTCTTTGCTCAAACGAAATTTTTTTGCGATTGTTAATTTCTGTTCAAAATATAATATGTGCTTGCAAAATATAGTTCTCTGTGCTCAAAACTTACAATTACTCGCTCAGGATTGAGGCACACATATAACGTCATACCCCAGCACTGTCTCCCTCATCTAAAACACCCGATTCAACTCGTCCGCTCATTAGTAGAGACTTTAAGACCTGAAGTGGGTCAGAAAAGGTAAAGAGAGTTGCATGTCAGATCCGCGTCACGTTCAGCAGCAGCAACTTTTAAAGCTGTAGCAGGCAAATAAGCTAATAACCAGCTGCTGTGATGTCTATTAATCCAAGAACCAAAGAAAAAAAGAGGAAATCAGTTAACTTTTATAGCTTTAAGGGGTTCATCTATATTTAATTTAGAATTTAGTGTTTGGTAAGTATTCATTTTCTGTATATTTCTGCTGAAGGGCACAAGTAGCTAAATATGTAATTTATTATAATAGGTTCATGTGATGATTGTTTTAAGTTCACTTAAATTAGAAGATAAGTCTAATAAATGTTAAAATTTATAGATCTAAATTATACTGTAATGCTGACTGGCTACGGTCAATGGTGAAATATTCAGGGGAAAAACTATTTTATAGAGACATCAGTAGTATTGATATCAGTGATGCTGGCCTTCAATCATAAAAAAGATGCCATTAAAGAAATATTAAAAATATACTGTCTTTATGTTGTTTGTACATTGTACATTTGAAGATTGAATGCGAAATTATTGCAATATAAAAGTATATTTAAAAACTTTAATGTTAGGTGGAATTAATCGCGATTAATTTTAGAAAAATGTGCGATTAATTAGTTAATTTTTTTTTAATCGATTGACAGCACTAATAAAAATACAGTACAAACATTAACATTGTGAAATATTGTTACAAATTTAAAAACTACAGTCTTCGGTGTTACATGATTTTTTAAAAATCATTCTAATGCTGATTTGCTGCTCAAGAAACATTTCTACATTTCTTCTTATTATCAATATTGAAGTGGAGACTGTGCTACTTTTTTCAGGATTAGAAAATTTGCCTTTTTTAAGTGGCAAAGTAAAAGTGTTTACTTTTACTTTTGAAAAATGTAATGCATCCTTTCTGAATAAATTCATTTCTTGTGAAAAAAAAGATATTACCCCAAAATTTTGAACAGCAGTGTAAGTTTTTTCAGAAATGTATTTGGCACACATTGTGATCAGTAAGCTTGTGTGTTCATTAGAGTTGCATACTAACAGAAGGTGGTACGTAAAGTATCTACCCTCGGAGTTAGTTGAGTGTGATCACAGACAGAGCAATTATGAGCTACACACACACACACACACACACATACACACACTAATGCTGGAAGGGAAGGTCAGTATGAAGGGCAGAACCCTGATTTACACTCTCACTGCCTTGATCATTAATGAATAATTAATGTAAATGGAACATCAGCATTTTCTACAACTCAATTGACTGATTGAATTAAAATTTATAACTCATACAACCTTGTACTGATTTGTAATATTAATAGTAAGAACTGATTTTAAAAACCAATGTGTAATAATTAGAGCTATCAATTTAACACACAGTTAGTGTGGTTAATTGAAAAATAAATTGCAATAAAATATATCTGTTATATCAGAATTGTAATCAGAATGGATGGGCTTGACGTGTTTTTGACACAACATCTTTAGATTGAGTGAGACACTGAACAGTGTTCAGTTGGAATTGCTTATGTTCACTGATTTATATATTTATATTATGTATTGACTTCTAAAGCACATACATTTTTTGATCTCATCTGCTACAGCGTTTTTTTTTGGTAATCTTTAAAACCTTTTAATAACTATTTCTTCTAGTATAAGTAGTAGGCCTGCATATTTCCGTTTTATTGTATATTTTTATATATCTATTTATACAAAAAATAATATCCTTTGATGTTGGAATTACTGATGCAATCACAGTAATACACAGATAAAGCATGATTTCATACACTTTGAGGAATACTTAATTAAGCTTGTTTTTCATAGTTCAAAGAGAGTCTGTAGGCTGCAATACCTCTGAAGGAACACTGCAGAAATGCAAATGAAGATATTATAAGGCTGTTTATTAAAGAAGCTGTCGTTGAGTTTGTTTTAAAGATATTGTTTGTTGCGGGAGGCTTTTGTCAGCATTTCCCCTCTGATACCCAGCGTCAGATCTGGATGCTGGGTTTATATTTGATTCCCAGAGCAGAGGTAAGACGACAGGCCTTTTAAAGTCTTCCCATGCCAAAATAGCTTTGATTTTATCTTCACTGACAAATTTCATTTGCCTGTCAGATATCTTTGTTTCCCATCAGCAGCCACGTGAAATCAGTTCTTCAATCTGTGCCTGATGCTCAGTGGTTTCCAGACGCAGTTGGAAAGAGATTATGTCCCTTCTTATCCCCTCCAAGTCAGCTCATTATTCACATTTGGCTCTTTCGGTCTTAAGACCACATTACCCATGATGTCTCCCGTTGAGACTAAATGAAGCTGACCTGCATGGAAGCGTGGGTAATGTATGCACGGAGAAGTGTGGATGTGGGCAACCTATTGTTTTGGGGCAGATGGACTCCTCCTCCTCTCCACCTGCCATTTCCTGTGCCATGTCTCTTCCTCTTGTTGTTTACCATCTCTTTTGTCATTCCCTCTTAAATCCTTAATCCTGCTCCATATTTCTCTCTCCCTTGACATTCACGCCCTTCCCTCCCTACCGCCTTCCCCATCCATCTGCTGCCAGGTTCACTGATATGAGAAGTTCAGGGTGTTAGCTCATGGAGGATTGTGAAGTGTGATCGTGCTAGAAGTTGTCTGTAACACAGTAAACAATGCTTCCAGTCAGTGGACACATGCCAGCAGCATGCCTGTTGCTGCATCTGACAAAATACGCTTCTTGTGTCTGTGTAAAGTCCTTAGACAAACACCTCTGTAAAGCATCCTTTTAATTATCATTTTATGATAAATTTGTACAATTGTTTTCACTCTTGTGCAGAACAGAAGGGAGGGACTCTGTGCGCTTTGTGTGCCAAATTGGAACTAATTCTTTTTTTTTTCCAATGATTGTTATGTGGTGTGCACAGAGTATTTTTTTTAATGTTCTGGCTGATATGTAGGGGGTTTTGGAATTTTTTCTGACATGCATGGATTAAGCTTTGCACCAATTTCAGTTATAGATGCCATTGTAGAAACATCAAGAGGATAGAATATTTATTATTCATTTATTCAGCAAGCCAACATGTCCAATAATAGGGGGTTAGTTTCGCTAAGAACCTCCCACTCTGAGACTGACTGATCGATTTGAAGTCAAATGAAAAGCAACAGACCGCAGATAACATTTTTGAGTCTTCCATCCTATCTTTACGTTTTAGCTTTGTAACTTTTATAGTTTTAAGTGAAATTATTTCTTTTTTGGTATAACATGGTCCCATTAGTTAACATCAGTTAATGCATTAACTACCAATGAGCTATATATTTGCTACATTATTTACTAATCTTTGTTAATGTTAGTTAATAAAAATTGAATTGTTCATTGTAGGTTTGTTAGCTCAGGTCCATTAGCTAATATTAACAGATACAACTTTTGATTTTAATAATGTATTAGTAAATGTTGAAATCAGCTGAAATTAATAAATGCTTAAAAATATTTTTGTCAGTTCATGATGACAAATATAACTGACTGTTATCAAATAGAACTTTATTGTAAACTGTTACTATTTTTTATCTTGTTTTTCAACTTTTGTTGTTGCTTTTTAGGTAAACTTTGACTAGACAATTTAGGCTATTTTGTTTTTGCTTGCAGTGTTGAGATATACAGCCATAGTAGAGCAAATACATGAAAATTAATTATGTAGCAATTTCTGTGAAAGCAGAAAAGGTCAAAATAGGAATAACTGGAAAATACAGTTAGACTTGTGAATATCTAGTTTATTCACTCAAACAAAACTCTAATGCCAATCCAATTAATTCAAAACAATAGTAACTGTAATAACAAATTAGTTCTGGCTCAAAAACATTTATTGTATCAGCCCAAGACCATTATCTTCCAGGGCGTTTTTTTGTGTGTGTGTGTGTGTGTGTGTGTGTGTGTGTGTGTGTGTGTGTGTGTGTGCAATATGACATTAGAGGGTTAGGAAATGGACTGTGAATGCTCTGTGGGCATGCTGTCAGAGTATGAAACTAATTGGTGGTTATTGAGATAAAATAAAAGAGATTTGCATTGGCCAGGGGTGTTGTCAAACGCAGTATACTTCCCACCAACTCCCAAAATCAAATGAAATAAAAAAGTTTGTACAAAATACCTCTATTGCCAATGTTGCTGCATGAGAATGTCAATCACATGCTAATCAGTCAGTCTAATGCATTATAATCTTTTCTTCTCCATCAGTTGACATACCTTCCTCCTCCGTGGGGCGAGTGTGTGTCCAGAGCCCTGGATTCAGGCCTCTTTCAGGTGTACAGTGTGTCTGCCTGCCGTATCGAGTGTGAGACGCGCTACATCGTAGAAAACTGCAACTGCAGGATGGTCTACATGCCTGGTACGTCCCAACATAGCAGTGCTTGAAACTTTCCTTTTACTTCATACTCATCCTCTCGTACTACATTACATTTCAATTTCAGTTTTCAGTTTCAGAAATTATTGTGATTTTATACAAAATATTGCCAAAGTATCGATTTAAAAAAAGTATCAAAAAAGTGTCTGCAATGATAATAATAATAATAACAGCAATCTACATAAAAAATATTACATTAAATGATTGCACTGAAATGTCCTGTAATGATACATTTTGTCCAAGAGCAACCCCTCTTGAAAAAAAAAACAATAAAATAAAATGAAATAAAATAAAATTGTTTTTCAGTGAGAATATTCTATTATATAGACATACAAAAAATATGACTTTTAAAGCAGTGACTATATGTGATAGAAATTAGTGGCATCTTTTATGATGTGTAAATAATTGATTTGCATACAAATCAGAAACATAAGATTTCCAACCCGTTATTTATGTATTCAGATGACAGACATAATGAAAACATCACTAATAATGTCTGAGAGAGAATAGTTATGAAAAATAGAGTTTGTACTGTCTATCACGAAGCCAGCAGGGACCAATGTTCCCATCTTCTCTGTGTAAAACCATCTAAGGTCGTTAATTCTTGATGAACAGTCATTCAATGAGGTCACATCTCATATTCTGGCGGAAAGCAAGTCAGCATGAGGTTGTGTTTTGTGATAACTTGATGGCTTGTGACATTTGTGGTTTGCATTTGGCAGCCGAGCAAAACCTGACTGAACTTGTTGAGATGAGGTCAGAATATAGAACTGAATTCAGTTCTCTGTGGGTCAAAGGTGGTTTGGAATAAGCCCACGAACTGACAGCAATGGCTTGTAAGCATGAACCGTGAGTGAACTGGATGCATTGTATAATTTGAGAAGTGTGGAAGATCTCTCCGTCTTCAGAAACATTCTATTTTAATTTCATTTCACTGATAAAATAGTCATTTTGGCCCAGTGATAAATAGTCATCTTTAACTGTTGCTAAATGGTCTTTTTAAAGACGCAGTATATTTCCATGATTCCATAATATGATTTCATGAACATTTCATTGTGACTTAGTGCCCTTTATGTCCCATTCTTAATGCCAATTTATGCTCTCCCATAATAGCTGATCTTTAAAGTTAGTGCTGCAGTCATTTTCATTTTCAACCGGTCTCTTTTAATGACACTATATGGTCTCCATTTTCACCTATCTGATCAAACTGCACTTTTTTCCACAAAGGTCTCTATTAATTCTAACCCATAGATGCCAACCTCAACCTCAACCTCTCGCTACTTCAGTTGATGCTCAAGACAGGACAATTATCTCATAGACGATTAGTCCTTCATTCACACAGGCGCCCTGCTCTAATACTGTAATTATAGATTCATTAACTGATTGCGACTGCTCTGTGATGTACATTCAGGATACGTCTGATACATTTTGGCCAAGAGCAAGTGCAGACGTGCACAAAACTCTCTTTCATATGCACACACACAGACACACACACACACACATTCCCAGTTGTTTATTTCCTTGTCGTGCTGCTGAGTTTGGCTGGGTGAAGGTTGGGTCTGTTTTTCTCCTACTCAGAACACGTTTTCAGTGTTTCATTATTAATTTAAGAAGGCTAAATAAAGAAGAACTTTTCTTTGGCACTTACATTTTTTTCTGTTGCTTTGTTTTTCTCTCATTTCTAGGTGATTCTCCGTACTGCACTCCTGAACAGTATAAGGACTGTGCTGAACCTGCTCTGGGTGAGTGTGCTCTTCACGCACACGTACACACTCACACTGGTTTCCATGTTTTATGGGAACATTTCATAGACGTAATGGTTTTTATAGAGTATATACCCATAAACCTCACAGAAAAATATCATTTATAAAATGATATCATTAAAGGTGCTGTATGTAAGTTTTTGACTCTTCTTAAGCCAAAAAATAACATAATATCGAGTCTGAGTAGGAGGAAGTGGGAGAAACGGCTCTCTCCAATATTTTGAATTTGGACTGCAGTACTCATTTCAACCGCTAGCAGTCAATCTTACATAGTGCACCTTTAAACTATCATTCACTGTATCATTTATAAGCTGTTTTCCTCATGGGGACCAAAAAATGTCCCCACAAGGTCAAAAATGACTGATATTACTATGCTTGTTGGGTACATTTGGTCCCTATAATGAAGGGAATACCAGGTACACACATTAGTCTCTACACCCATTTATAATTCATGCATATACACGTTAAATTGGGTCAGAACAATTCAGAATAGCATTTCACCACATTTAAAGGGATACTCCACCCTAAAATGCAAATTTTGTCATTAATCGCCTACCCCCATGTCGTTCCAAACCCGTAAAAGCTCCATTCGTCTTCGGAACACAATTTAAGATATTTTGGATGAAAACCGGGAGGTTTGTGACTGTCCCATTGACTGCCAAATAAATAACACTGTCAAGGCCCAGAAAAGTATGAAAAGCATTGTCAGAATAGTCCATCTGCCATCAGTGGTTCAATCTGAACTTTATGAAGCGACGAGAACACTTTTTCTGCGCAAAGAAAACAAAACAACGATTTTATTCAACAATTTGTCTCCTCTGGTTCAGCGTAGCACCATTTTGGAGAATATCCGCTGGACGCAAGCAGCGTACGCTCTTCTGTGTCAGGCTGGTTGTGTTGCTCACTTTCACGGTTTGAGTCCGGATGTTTTTGACATTTTCTCATCAGTGAGACTGGCTGAACGGATAAAGAGTGTTCTGAATACTGATGTATTACTGGGCTCATTTTCATGCATCTAACAATCTCCCGTGGCACAAAATACATATGCACAAGTTTCTTTTCAGCAGACCTTCATGACTATTACTGCACTGACCCTCCACAAATCCAATTACATGAGCAGAATTCATGAAAACAGCAGCCACCGTCCCTCTTTCATTCTCTGCTCCACATCTTCCTCCTCTGTAGCTGTGTTTTGTTTTTAAGTCACATCCTTGAAGAGGGTAAAAGGGCAAACGGAGGAACAAAAAGTAACATAAATGTAATAGAACAAATCAGTTTGTTTGTATGTGTGTTTGTATCTCTCTTGCACAGCAGTTGGAAGCACTAGGCATTAGACATCAGAACGTATTATGTGTAATCTTCACAAGCTTCACCAAATTAGACTATATTAACTCTGCGTGGAGAAACTTTGAAAGTGTGCTTCGGTTCTCTTACAAAATAATTGCATTTTTCTTTGCGGATCTTGATTCCTCTTGACACTGAGACTCTTTTATTGAACTTCAAATCCCCTCGTGAACTTGCACAAATTAAGTCATTATTTTGGAAATGTATTCAGGGAAAACAAAGACTTGAACTTTTTTGTGCACCATTCCTACCAGCAGAATGCAGTCTGGCCCTCATTAACTCCCTCTCTACGTACCATCTGACAGTATATACCAGCAGTCTCTCCCACACATAATAACCAAGTTGGCTCCATGTTCACTAATTATCTTCCACTAATGAGGAAATTCAAATTAGAGCACAGCTAGGACTGTACATTTTCAAACGGCTCAGGTATTCAGCAGACGAGCCATTCCCAAAGACATCCTCGGGTTATTAATCTGTCTAATTTCACTCATTTTTATCTTTTTATTAGAATTCTCTATGCACGATCATGCAAGACAAAGCCAATAGAGTATGAAGAGGGACAGACTTCCAAACCACTGGAAAAGTTTCAGTGGGAAGTCTCTGACCTCAGTTGACAAGTAAAGGCACAACGGCACAGCACAAGAGGCTGAACAGCTTGTCCAAAACTTTCGCTGCTGGCTTCAAAATGCTTGACAGCTGGTTCTTATCTTTGGCTAAGTGGAGAGGAAATTATCACTAACTCCAACTTTCTGTTCACAGCACCCTGAGGAGAGAAGGAATATGTATTTTCGGTTTCACCAGAACAATATGCAGATGAACACATTTAAAAATGAATGGGAGGCTATTAGAGGTATGAAAGGAAAATTGCTGGAGTAAAAAAAAAAGAAGAAAGAAAGAAAAGAGAGAAAGATAAAGAAAAACAGAATGAGTGAGACTGGCAATGATAGAAAACACTCAGAGACAGAACAAGGACTATTACAAGCAGAATGTTAATCAAGAGATGTTCAGAATGGAATAATAATGTGCTGCTTACAGCACACTGTGCACTAAAGTATATACTGTGTACTGCCTACTAAAAACAGTATTCAATGAGGAAATAGTATGCAGTGTTACGTAAAAACAGTAGTACTCCTAATAATTAAGCATTGCTATGTTGTATTGTTAATTCAGTTATTTTAATCCAGTTAACTTTTTTTCTCTCTCTCTTTTGGTAGTCTGATCAAATACTGCAAGAAGGAAATATTACAAGTCACAGTCATAGCCAGGGCCAAAAACACAAATAACAAATACCCATTATGTAAATGACATAATGATTTAGTACTTATGTAAAATACTAAATCAGCTATTCTATTAAAATTGTATTTTGACAGTTTAGTTGAATAAATGAATAACTAAATGATGGTAGAATTTGTTCATTAGTTAACATGAACAAAGAAAGAACAATACTTCTACACCCTTTATTAATCTCAGTTAATATTAATTTCAGCATGTACTAATACATTATTAAAATCACAAGTTGTGTTTGTTAAAATTAGTTAATGCTCTGTGAACTAACAAACAAAAAATTAACGACTGTGTTTTCATAAACTAACATTAACAAAGATTAACAAATATTGTAATAAATGTACTGTTCATTGTTCGTTCATGTTAGTTAATACATTAACTAATGTTAACATATGACACCTTATTGTCATTGTTACCCTGATGACAAACAGAATCCCAGTAAAAGATTAATCCGGTATTTATTCTATATACACAATGAATATTTGCATACACAGGTATTTAGCATATTTTAATTGAAGATATGTCGTAATAGCAACACAATGTGTGCAAATTGAATGATTTCACTTAGCCTAATTTTCGCTTAGTCTAATTTTATCTTTTCACTTAAAGGGATAGTTCACCCAAAAATGAAAATTCTGTCATCATTTACTCACCCTCAAGTAGTTCCAAACCTGTATGAATTTCTTTGTTCTGCCGAACACAAAGGAAGATATTTTGAAGCAAGTTTGTAACTAGGCTGTTTTGGGGCACCATTGACTTCCATAGTAGGAAAAAAAATACTATGGAAGTCAATGGTGCCCCAGAACTGCTCTATTTCCCACATTCTTCAGAATATCTTCCTTTGTGTTCAGCAGAACAAAGACAATTCATGCAGGTTTGGAACTACTTGAGGGTGAGTAAACGATGACAGAATTTTCATTTTTAGGTGAACTATCCCTTTAATAACGGAAACTGTCAGCACAGATAGCCTCGTGGGTAGTGTTCTGACAAACAGTGCAACTGCCCTCACAGTGACCCGAGTTTGATTCCTGTCTCGAGGTCCTATTCCAATCCTGTTTTCCTGTCTAATCTCCACTGTCTTGTCTCTAATAATAAAAGCATAAAACACCCATAAATATAACTTTAAAAAATGAGAACTATAATTTTACTCCACAAATCTATAATCATTTGTGCCCACAAATCACTCACTAACAGACTGACACAAAAATCTTTTAAAATTTAACATAATGCAATGTCATAGATCACTATTTTCCAGAGACAAACAGTTGAACCAGTTAACCTCAAATTTTTTTGACTAACTAAATCTCACAAATGTTGATGTTCAGATGAAATGACAAAATGAAAAACAGCATAGCCATTCAAAATAGCATAGAAAATATTAAAATGGAGGAGGGGGGGGGGGGGGTCAAATTGCTCCGAGGTGCACCTTACCCTGTCTTACCCTTCTATACTATACTATATATTATGCTATAAATAAAATGGCCAAATATTATCAATTTTGTGGTTGAAATTGCTAGCCACATTGGAAATTGAAATCGAGTGCAAAGTGTGGGATATGCAGTATGCTTTGGTTGTATGCTGTACGTTTTGACAGGTCAATTGACTTTTCCATGCATGGAGAAAATGTCCACACTGTGCACTGTTTATATTCTGTACTGTTAAAGTAGTACAAGTAGTGTGGTAGTATGAAACTCCCAACTGTTTTCTATAACACAACCTTTGTGGTTTGGAGCACAGGATCTGCCGCTGGCAGTGCTTGGAGAAAACGATATGAAAGTTATGGGATATGAACGGTGCTGTGAAGTTCATACAGAACGATGGATTTAGCACAAGATTATAGCAGATTTAATAGCCTTGTGTTTGAGTGTGTGTTCTCTTCATTTGTGTGTGTGTGTGTAGAGGAGGTTAAATCGGACTTAATTCTCCAATTAAATGATGTGACTTTAGCATCATCCCCAACAGCAGGGGTGAGAGAGGGGATGGAAGTGAGGAGAAGAAACAGAGGTGGAGATAGAAAAGGTCAAGGAAGGAGGAATTTAAAAATGTTTCTGTGAAAGGTCAGATTCCATCTCCTGGTCATGCAAGTTATGAGCTGATTAGAAATCTGAGGAAGGCACAGCCAAGAGCAAAAAATTCCAGCCCTGGGCAACAGACAAGAGAATAGCAAATTATTCTCTTTTGTTATTTTACATGTACAAAAAAGGGAAATAAGAAACAGTAAGGAGTCGTTTATAAAACAAATTTTATTCTAGCAAAAAAAAAAAAAAAAAAAAAAAAAAAAAAAAAAAAAAAAAAAACCAGACTGCCATTGAAATTTGTAATTCTTTTTTTTATGATTAACAATCGCGTACAATGCCCCTGCAGGACATCAAAAGGAATTTAAAAGGAATTGTTAAGGGTTTTTAATCTCCTGTAGATGTGTTTGTCCCCTGTGATTTTCTTGAACTGTCCAGCTGCAAGACACTTGATGGAAATCTCAGTTTCAATGTAATAACTGGGAGTGTGATAAAGACCCAGTTGGACTCTAGGAATCAGATATGAATTAAAAAGTCCTGTAGCAATTTCTTTATATCCATTAGGGACTTCGAGAAATCTTATTTGATCCCATTAGGATGCTTTAGGTTTGGTTCCAAACTATGATTGGCATTCCAATTGCAATCTTGTACACATTGCTTATGCTTTGACTAGCAGGGCACAGGCTCTTCACTGAAGCATTGAGTCTCTTTATCATTCACTGAAAGCTAAATGTCAGCAAGTTTATTCAAGATAAATACTTTTACAGTAAAAACGTTTCACCTGTCAATCAATCAGTCTTTTGTTTTTCTCTAGAATGTTAGAAAACACTTTGACAATATGATCCTTGTGGTTTATCAGATTCATATTGGTGGTTTTCATCATGCTTGCAGTATCTCTCTAAAGGTAATCAAAAGTGCAACACATAATATTTTTCCAAGCCGTCAAGAGTTGACAGCAGGGATTTGAAAGCCTTCTTCTGACAAGGCCAAAAGTTGAATTATACTCCAAGCATTGTGCGTGTGCATGTGTGTGTGTGTGTGTGTGTGTGTGTGTGTGTGTGTGTGCATGTGTGTGTTTGTATGTGTGTATGTGAAGACACAACCTCATGTTCTTTACATTGTCAGTTAAGGAATGTCATACATAGAACCCAGAAATGCTGCCTGCACAAAGAACTGACACATATTCTCCCTTTCTTCCCTGTACCCTCTCCTGTCTCTCCTCATTTTCTTTTTCTCTTTTCTTTTTCCTCTCCTCTATACCCTTTCATGCTTTCCATAGCTGCCCTGTCAGGTGTTGAAGGCACAAACTGCATCTGCAGGAGCCCCTGTAACATGACTCGATACAACAAAGAGCTTTCCATGGTCAAGATCCCCAGTAAAACCTCTGCACGCTACCTGGAGAAGAAGTTCAACCGGTCGGAGAAGTACATCACGTGAGTACGCACCTCACATCTGTGTTAAAAGTCACTTTCCCTTCAAATACATCAAAATGGCTTTGAATTCAGCATTCAAAAAGGTCTCTGAAGTATATTTTTTATGTATGTTGCAACTTTTTCACCACTTTCCAAACTTTTTAATTGTTGTCCTTGTAATACCATGTACAAGTTTTAACTTTTACCTCATTACTGCCACCAATTTGCAAAATTACCAGTTAATGTTCCACCTCATATCAAGATCACAGAGATATCGAGCTTGTTAATGATCACAAGCTTGCACTTTTCTAGCAGGGATGAGCTGTGCTGTTATTAAGCTTGAGAAAAATTCTGAAATTAAGAATTTACTTCAATTTATTCACAAGCTTAAATTAAACTGGACATGAATCACATGATGTTAAAGTGAAATGACAGGAAGAGGATTTTTTATTTATTTTTTTATTTTTTGGAGAAGTCTTTTGAAGAGTCTCTAAATACAGTCAGAGATATTTTTACAATTTAAAAGAAACATTTTCTATTTTAATATATTTTATAATGTAATTTATTCCTGTAATGTCAAAGCTGAATTTCTCCAGTCTTCAGTGTCACGTAATTGTTGTGGAAACTATATATATATAATGTGAAAAAAAGTAATGCTTCTGGAAAGCGCAATATGACTTTGTTTGGTAACATGTTTCTTGATAATTCATAATGAAAAGTAAATTTGAAATTATAAACTACACCTAAACAGTTGGGTTGCTTTTAATTGTATTCTATTTTAATTTATATACATTTCACATTTAAAATTATAATTGTTCAAATAAAAATTGAGGAAATTAATTATTATTTAATTGACATTGCTGTTCCACTACAAATGACACACAACCCTGGTTGTGACACTGTACACAAGGAAATGGACGCTGTATTTTGAGAGAAAGCTTTACTTGTGTCAAAGAAACTCCTCCTGTGTGTTGTTGTCCTACTTAATGTGTGTTTGAAATGTTGCCTCAGTTTATAGATGTGCTTCTCTGCAATAAACGCAACATTAGGACGCCAGGACATTTGATGTGGCTCTCAGACATATTTATTTCTCCTCTAGACATTTAGCTGACAAGTTGAGAACACTTTTGCTTTGTGTCAGGAAGATTCAGGGAGTTGTTCTTCAATATAGTGACAGATATCACATCCTCTCCATTCATTAGTTCATCGTCATAGCGATAAGCTTGAGATTGATGTGTCTAAGACGTGGAGCTATTGGGAATACTGACTCTCTCTCTCTCTCTCTCTCTCTCACACACACACACAAAGAGATGTTGCTCAAGCACAGAGTCAATTAAATTAGCATAAAGCAGACAGCATATCATCGCTCTGGTGTCCCACTAGAGAGATAAGCTTTTCTACACTGCTTCATTTTATGATGTTAGAAAAAAAACTTGTTTACTTTAACTCCTCCACACATGCATGCAAATTATCGGTCATGCCAAGATCATTCATCTCTGCAGCATAGAGGCGTAATGAATGGTTGTGATAATGCTAGTGTAATTGTTGTCAGGGTTTGGAGGTTAGCCCTCTTGCAGTTTACTAACTAACATCCAATAACAGCTAATTTGCCTTTGGCTTATTCTTGAGACTGCTGTCAGAAAGGTGTGTGTGCATTTGCGTTTGAGTTAAATAGCAAAAACTGTATCTTAATCAGGTGTCACACAGGATAAAATGTTAGGGTAGATGTCCACTAGTGCAGATGTAATCACTAGAATAACTAGAGCTAACAGATATATTGTTGGTAACCATTTTTATTGACTGCACTTCTGTCCTAAGCAGCCATGAGATTTTATTGGTCATTTGGTTTTATTTCTGTTGCATCACGCTGGTTAGCTCCACCTACAGTGAAATCTCATTGGTTTAAAATCCTGCTCCACTTAGCTTAATATTAAACATCAAAAAACTTCTACTTGGCATTGCTTGTATTATGTTGCACAACTTATTTACTTCTGGTGTGAAAAAACAAATCTTTTTTTTTTTTTGCAGGAAGCTCGTTTTCTGGTTATGAATTAGAGTATAACTTCAAAACATCACTCTGTTGTGTTCTGTTGATGCAGGGACAATATCCTTGTTCTGGATGTGTTCTTTGAGGCTCTGAATTATGAGACCATAGAGCAGAAGAAAGCATACGAGGTGGCAGGTCTACTAGGTAACAGCACACTATAGTACGAATACTGTGTCTTTCATCTTTTCTCTCTCTGTTCCTCTAAATCATAAATATATTTATGTTGCAGGTGATATTGGTGGTCAGATGGGCTTGTTTATCGGTGCAAGTATCCTGACCATACTGGAGCTATTTGATTATGCATATGAGGTATATCAACATCTAAATAAAGAATTCAAAATGAACTACCAAGTAAATTGAGAAAATATACATAAAACTAATTATTTTCACAGTTATGTTTCATTCTCTTTTAAATTATAAAATAACATTTTTATTATAATATTAAAAATATTTATAATTATTTATTTAGAAATATTTATTTAATAATGTGCCATTGTCGTTCATTTGTCTGTTTTTTTTTGTTTTGTTTTTTTTTCATTGTAGTCACAAAATTGCAGCATCTACCATTCAAAAGTTTGGGGTCAGTAAGATTTTATGTTGGTTTTAATTATACTTTTATTAAATGAATCTAAAGTGAGAGTAAAGGCATTTAGAATGTTACACAAGATTAGCACAATTGTTTTCAACAGTGATAATAATAAAACATGTTTACTGAGCAGCAAATAAGCATATTAGCACTGAAGACTGGACTAATGATGCTGAAAATTTAACTTTGCCATCACAATAATAAATTACATTTTAAAATATATTTAAATAGAAAACAGTTATTTGAATTTGAATAATATTTCATATTATTATTTTTACTGTGTTTTAAGCAAAATGCAGCTTTGTTGAGCATAAGTCATTGTGAGACGTCTTTCAAAAACATTAAAAAATCTTAGCGACCCCAAACTTTTGAATGGTGATGTACAAAATGAGTCTCCATCACTTTGTCAAAAATGTGATATGTGCCCTTTGCGATCCTGTTTACTATTGGAAGACACATTCTGCATATGTGATTATCATTCTTAATAGTTACCAGGCATTGGCAAGAAATTTATATATATTTACTCACCGAAGCCAATTTTTACATGCATTTGGCATTTGTCGAGTGTTAATTCTGGACCCTGTCTGACACACAAACATGCTGTTCAGTGTCCAGACTCAAAGACACTGGAGACACTATACACACTGTAATAAACACACTCAGACTTGATAAATGGAAATGTATTCAGAGAAACACACACATACACACAGATTCCCCCAGACACAGTGATGGCTGTTGAAAACTTCAGTCTGTCTCTGGTGTAGAGTGAATGACACTCTGATGGAGAGTTTCATCATAATGAGCCTTCATTAATTCTGCATTGCTGCTGGTCTCTTTGCTCTATGGACAGCAGCCAGCACAAGCCCTTACACCACTCATATCCTCGGGGGCACACATACACACACGCCATCATTTTACATTCTGTCCTGTCCTGTTTTAATGGATTTTTGATGCAAGATCGCTTTAAATGGACAGATTTCATCTTTTTTTTTTAAATTCTGAAGCTTAAGCCGCTTTGGATGTTAAGCCTTTTGGCAGCTGTTAACAAAGCACATAAAAATTAAAGAAACACTAAAGCATTTAGCTTCATTTGAAATGCATGATAACTATACATGCCCAATGAGATTTTAGCTTTAAAAATATGGTCATCTTAAGAACTGACCTATTAACCAGCCTTTTTTTTTTTTTTTTTTAATTCACAAGACTCAATAATGTCCACGGGTCATGTTAAGCCTCCTCTAGTCTAGGGCAAAATCACCTCTCCCAAGTGTGTGATATTATGAATCATCCTAGAGCTCATGCATATTGATTAGGTCAGCCTCACATTTCTTGGTAACCTCCTAGTGCAACCCAGTAATGTGACCTAAGTAATATTCATGAGATAGGCCAGTAGCACTTTATTTTACAGTATGTGTACTTCCCTGGTACATACATGGTAAATATCTTGTACCTACAGGCAAGTGAGTGGTAACACAAAGTACTTACCTGAAGTGTATGTACATGGTAACAAATAAGAAACACAGCTGTACTTAACAGTCGTACATACATGTAATTAGTTTGTACATACAGACATGTGTGGGTAAGAACGGTCACTTACAGGTTGTGCCCGTACATGGTAACTAATTAGATACTTTACTGTACTCACTAATGTATATACATGGTAAATATGTAGTACTTACGGACAAGTGGGTACAAACAGGCACGTCCTTACAGTATCCGTATATGGTAACTAATAAGACACATTACTGTACATACTAATCATATGTACATGGTAAATGTGTAGCACCTACGGAAAAATGTGGTATTATGTGGTAACAAACAAGACATATACTGTACTTGGTATACATGTGGTAAATATGTAGTATTTACAAACAAGTGTGTGTAATAACGGTCACTTACAGGTAGTGTCAGTATATGGTAACTAATAAGACACATTACTATGCTTACTAATGGTAAATACATGGTAAATATGTAGCACCTACGGAAAAATGTGGTATTATGTGGTAACAAACAAAACACATACTGTACTTGGGATATACGGTACGCTTGGTAAGTCCTAACCTTACCTAATAAAAAGAGGATTATTTTTCAATTGCTTGTGTAGGACTATTAATGCTAAATTGCTCTCCACAACAGTGCTTACAAAGTTTGAAGAACTGGTAATTCCTGTGTAATGTTTATGTAAAATGGTGCACTTTATTTTACAGTCTGTTTTACAGTGGTGTATGTACCTATTAGTTAATGTACAGAATAAGTTATGTGGTACTCAAGTTGGGGGGTATAAACATGGACCGAGGTACTTATTGAGTAATTGATGGTAGGTGCCATTGCAGTTAACTTGCCTTGTCTTTAACGACACTGATACTCTTTGGTCCAATAGGGATTTTTGATGATGTACATTCCTAATAATTATGTGTGTAGACAGATTTTATTTTGGAATACAGTAGTTACCGGACTCATATTTGCACTTGCAACTCCTGATTGTCATGTGTCAAAATCCCTATTTAAAAGGACTGTGCCTGCTAAGTATTAACAATATGCAGTGCTGCACAGTTACTGCTGTGATCCCAACCAACTTCCAAAGTTCCAAACTGCAATGGCACCTACCATCAATTACTCAATAAGTACCTTGGTCCATGTTTATAGCCATGTTTCAGTCATGTTTCTTATTTGTTACCATGTACATACACTTCAGGTAAGTACCTTGTGTTACCACTCACTTGCCTGTAGGTACAAGATGTTTACCATGTATGTAACAGGGAAGTACACGTACTGTAAAATAAAGTGCTACCTATACTTTACCTGCTACCGATTACCATACTTGCCCAGAGGTTCTCACATGACCAAAAAGTTATACCAATAAAAGCACAGCAGACTCAACAATGATAAACAAACTGCTCACAGAAGTGATAAGCCTCGTTCAGTCAGCCCAAATCCAATTTTTGTGCAAATCTGATTGAAATCCGATCATATTTAGAATCCTATTCAAATCACATTTCTGGAAATCCGTTTCAGTCTGACTGCTCAGACTGGATTTAGAGTAGCTTTTTCACGTTCTCACGCCACGTAAAACGTAAATATGTCAGACGTTTTTGTAGAAAACATGCTGAGCGTCTTTGCAGAAACAAGCTTGTGTCATTGCAAAGTACAAGTCAAGTGGAAAAACACAATATTCTGCTAGTATACACACATCTTTGAGTTTTGAAAGTAGCGGAGACGGCAGCACGGAATAAAGCCGCACATTCCAGCTTCCTGTGTTTATGATGCTGCCTCAAAAGACGAAATATAGGCTAATATAATGCAACCGTAGCATGCATGTTGTCATGTCGTAAGGCATCATCTGTATTGCCGACTGTATTGCTGTTGTTGTTTTTAGCGTAGGCATAACAACGCAACGGCATTGCCATAGAAATGCACATTCCGTAAAACGAAAGAGTGTTCATGGACACACAAATCGGATATGAACAGTTGTGATACACTGTGTGGAAAGTCAGTTATTCAAATCAGATTCCATCTGGATATGCACAAAAGCTGGCCTGGCAGTCTGAACGAGGCTATAGTGAGTCCTTGAATGGACATTTGTGATAGTTCACACACACACACACACACACACACACACACACGTTTGTTTTGCTATACTTGTGAGGACTTTCATAGACTTCTATTGTTTTTATACTGACCTAACAATATTTTCTATAAGCTACACCACCCCTACCCCTAAACCTACCCATCACAGAAACCTTTTTGCATTTTTACATTTTAAGATAAACTTCATTTAGTATTTTTAATAATTTATTTCCCTTGTGAGGACCGGCCAAATGTCCTCACAAAGTCAAAAATCTCAGGCTTTACTATCCTTGTGGGGACATCTGGTCCTCACAAATATAGCAAAACAAACACACACACACAAACACACACACACACAAACACAAAGAACATTCTGTAATTTCTGAATTAGCCTATCCCTGTAAGTATGAACATGAATCAAATTTGAGATTGCGTCTACATCTGCTACACTCTTAAGTATAAAAATTCTAAAAGGTGGTTTTCACAGTAGTGAAAACTACTGTGTTTGGTTCCCCAAAGAGCCTTTTGTGGTGTTGTGATTATAAATAGATTTTAAGAGTATATAAAATTACTACAAAAACCACATAAACAGTCAAGCAAAGATCTCAATCAGTTCTTACTACTATCAAGCAAGCTTTGACATCCACTGTTGCCAACGACTTTCAATGGAAATTAGTAAAGCCTGCTCAAAAAGTCACTAAATGATGTCATATGCTAATTAGCATATTCATGACACTATTGCATCACATTTGTATTCTGCCTTCTGTCAACCTTTTACATTTGTTTGCCTTTCTACCACCCTCTAAGTTCACATACTGTATTTTAATATAGCCAAATTTCCAATACTCCTGTTTCCATTGATATTTTTTGTTAGTTAGTTTGTTTGTTTCTGTTGTTAGACATTAAGAATAGTGACTAAAACATGCCCCATTAACCAGTTCTCCCTTCCAAGCTGTCAATCTGCACTAAAATCCTGATTTATAATCTTCAGAATCAAATGCACTTAAAGACAATGGCTGTGCTGTTTTTCGGCTATGTTTCGGCTATATTTACATGTAAAATGATCACTCAGATTAGAAGCAACAGCATATCTACAGTATTTTAATTGAATGTGCTGCTCCTCTCAGCCACTCACTGAACAGAGCAGATGCAGAGAGAAGACCTTGCACGGCAGTACAGACGAGTTTGTCCAAGAAGTCACTAGATTTGTCGCTAGCTGTTTTTTGGGGGGGGAAAAACCATCTAAAGGGCTCAGAAAAGTAAAAAAATCTAGCAACTAAGTCGCTAAGTTGGCAGCAATGTTGACATCACCATCAAGAAGTTCAGTTTGTTTCGATTTATGAAAGTTCTCAGACTATTTAGCTCCAACTTCAAAAAAAACCCCAAAAAAACAAAACAAAGTCCATTCCTGTGGCATTTGAGACGGGTGAAGTTGAGATCATTTGTTCATTGCCAACATGGGGATCTGCAGAGCCATTTTTGAACTGAAAGCTGGACCAAATTGCGTGATTTTCCCAATCCAAATCATCATTTTCAATTCCTATGTGAATTCCTGATCCCGTGATCCCTCAGTGGTCAGTGCCCTGGGCTGCAACCCATGTCGCTGATTTGATAAACGCAGCGCTGGCAAAGCTACAAAGCTGTTGTGAGGCCAGCAGTTTGAGACCTGATTTGGCAGTGAATGAGATGGTGGTTTGTGATGTGTGCTGGCAGGTGGTGAAGGAGAGACTGCTGGACCTGCTGAACCGAGAGGAGGAGGAAGAGAGTCATGGAGAGGATGTGGTAAAAAAATAACTGCCTGCTAAGCTTCAAATCATTTATTTAGATATCACAAACTCAGTGTGTGGAATGACTGTTTTATGCCTTGGGCGCACAGTTTTAAGAATGATAACATCTGTGTTTTTTTCTCAGAGTACTTGTGATCCGGTGGTAAACCATTCGGAATCGATTAGCCACACGGTCAGCGTTCCCCTCCAGACCACTCTGGGCACGCTAGAGGAGATTGCCTGCTGAGCGCTGTAACCCCTCCACACCAACAGTGGGAGCCGGGCCACTCCACTCTAATGGGTGAAGGACAGAGTAAAACGAGGGAAAGTCTCTTTTGCTTTTTCTCGACATGTCATTATTTGGCACAAACATGAGAACTGGAAGCCAAGGAGCTTCTCGAGAAACACGAGGACCCCAAAGTTTCTCACAAACACCATCTGTTTGCTCTGGACTGATGACGGAAAGCAGAAGCTTGTGGACCCGTCAGGACAGTCACTTGTAAAAATAAGACAAACATGAAAACAGGAGCATGTGAGGAACTGCAGATGCGCACGGCCTCGGCATGTTCTCGCGTTCTCTCTTTCTCTTTCTGCCCAGCCGCCATTTTGAATTCTACTGCCAAAACACTGTAAATTATTAACGGAGAAAATGTTGTGAAACTGTTCTAACTGTGCATGTGTCAGTTTCATGCGTTACAATACGGTTTTCTCGAACTTGTCATCCTCTCTCACGTGTGGAGACGGTTTTGTCTTCTTGTGCTGTTTGTTTGCTATGTATTTCTGCATCTCAATTGGCTTCTTGATGTATCAGGGATGCATCGTAAAACTGAGAGCCCCTTTCTTCTATTCTTTTTATTTTTCTGTCCTTCATAGAAAAGCCGAATGGGTCACGGTACAATGGCAGCCATTATGAGCCCATTGTGGCAGCGTATGGCTCTTCTACATGCTTTCTGGATCGCATTTGAGAAATGAAGAACAAAGAGAGTACAGAATAAAAGTGTTTTTGTCGCTTTCTGCATAAGAGTATAGTGATACAACTAGCGGTTTTATTTTTGTTCAATGTCAGAGGTGTTCATTTGTCCTTTAAAGCTGATAAGATCTTTCATGCTTTTAATTCAGAGCTGAGAGACAAATAAGCGCTTTTCAGAGATTTTTTGACAGCCATCATGATTCTGCTTCTTAAGTGGGATATTTTCAAACATATGAAGGATCTAGAGGCGTTCATGGTGGTTTATTATGTGAGTTGTCGCTATACAGTTGTCTGTGTCTCATCTCATTATTTCAAAGCTCTTCATCTGTGCTGTGGTTTATTAACACTGTAATTGCCATATGTTATCTGATATTTACTATGTTCCCACTGTGTTCTTTGATGATGAATGATAGACAGTTCAAAGGTGTGATTATGTTCTTTTCTGCTTTCGAACTAAATGTGAGGTTCTCGGATCACTATGAATGAAGCCTCAGTTGACCCATACATGTACAGTGTTTCAGCCAAAATTCATTAACTGAGGCAAAATCATTCATGCAGAATGTGCTTTGGCTGAAAATAATGAAAAGAGGGTCAGTTCTGGGTGATGAGAGTGAGCTTGATTGCATTTCTCAATTTAACTCCCCTCAATATTCAATTTAGGAATATCGACCGGCCCAAAATTCAGTCACAAAATGAAAAGCAAAATCGGAGCTTGTGTGTTAAAACTGTAGGTGAAGCTTTTGAATAAATTGTTTTGGGACACGAAGGCCACTGGCAGATAAGTAGTACCAGAAATTTGTTGACGAGCTCCTGGAATCTACATATAAATAAATAAAAGATATTTAATCTGCTTTATAAAGCCCAGGCTTTCACATGTGACCTAGGGCCCCCTTGTCCAATCAGATTTGAGCCTAGAGGCAGTATGCAAATATCTGTCATAAATATCCATGCTCAGAATTTTTTCTTGGAGGATTATTAGTTATCATTATTTTCATGCCTCCCTTCTGGGGCAACAGTATTAAGAGCGTGATTTGCACCTATATCGTAATGCGAAATTTATTAAATAATAACATTAAGAGCGGAAACATTATAATTTTGCCACAGGGAATAGAATAATGAATGTGTGCTATGGGTTGTTTGTGGCATGTGAGAGCGCCATGTGATTGTGTTAATACAGACACATGTTGCTTAATGTGTGTTGTATTTTATTCTATAAATATAGTAGGTGAAAACAGAGAAAAAAAAACAAAAAACATGCAGATATCCAGTCTGGACACTTTCCTGATTTGCAAAGTATCTGTGACCGAATGTAAATGTTTTTAGTTGTTTCATTTGCAATTCAATTTGCTAATCAAATGTAATGGGCTGCACAGGATGAATGTTTTATCCTTATTTGCCCTAAAATGTGATGATGTTTTTCTTAATATGTCAAAGATAGATCTGTAAACCTCAGAGGGTTTCAAGCACATGCAAAGGAAAAAAAATATATATATTCTAAACAAACATGTACACACTACAAACGCAGAAACCCACAGCATCTGTCCATACTTACGCAACAGTGAAGTTACTCATAATGTAAACAGTAATTTTAGAAGACAAACTCTTTCTTGCCATGTGGACAAACACCAAAGGGGTGTCACATCACCTTTGCTATTTTCTCATTAGGAGAAACCAGAGGGGTTGATGGTTTCTAACTCCAAGGTATAATTGCAGTACCTCAGACCTTAGAGATGAAAACAATAAAGGCTAAATGGATTACAGCTCCTGTGTCTTTGCCTCTTTGTCTATGTATCTGTCTGTCTGTCTGTCTATCTATCTATCTATCTATCCATCTATCTATCTATCTGTCTATCTGTCTATCTATCTATCTATCTGCCATCTGTCTGTCTGTGTAGTTTCCTATAACAATAGCTTAGCCTACGTCTTTCCTTTTAGGCAAAGAAGCAAAAATAGGCCTATATATTTTTCATCATAAGGCTGCTTCAGGACCACTGTCACAACGATATCCACTGTTTCTAATTTGATTGAAATGTTTTTCTTTTATATTTGCTGTCCCTTTATCATTTCTTGTTACTCGATTATGCGGTTGCTTTTTTATCGTGTGAGTGCATGTGTGCATGAGCACGGGCGAAGGCTACGCATGTCTGTCTAGGTTGTCAGAAACAAATGAAGAAATACAATTTTGACAGCATGTGATTATTCGAGCCTCTAGCCAGTAAGAAAGAAACCGAGAAGCGAAGATACAAGAAACTCAATTTCGTTTAACAAAAACAAATTCGTTTTTCCCGCTCTTATAAACAGAGATACACATAAACAAACATCACGAAGAACAAAAGAGCTGTCTTTGAGCTCGGAGATAATGCATGAACTCAAGTGCGGGGGCTCTGCTATATACTTCTAAGAAAAACAAGCTACCAGCTGTAATCAGCTTAACTGTTTTGCTACATACGTTGTCGAGTCACAAGGCTTTCTAAGGTTACGTTGCGTAAGATGTCGTTGCTGTTCATTGTCATCATTGCAACATTAATTATTTAAGGATGAAAGATTTGTTTACTGATTTATGAATACAAATGTTGCCTCGCTGTCATGATTGTTGTTGCCGGTTTGTCTTTTTATTTATTTATTTGATATAGTAGCGCCGAATGTGGGTAAGATAAGGTATGATGACACCATTTTTTTCTCTCAGCCATGGATGGCACAAAATCTCATCTCAACACATTAAATAAATGGCTGGGCTGTTCTTAATCTTGCCATTTCATCTGAATATCAACATTTTTGAGATTAATAGACCCTTGGGGTAGGATGCCATATCTTCTATTAAAAAATGGGGAATTAAATATTTATGTATTCACATACTTTTATTTAAGTCAAATTTACCTTAAGATGATTCTCTTTTACTGGGATTCTGCCTTGACTGTCATCAGTTATTAAATGATTCTATTTCATCTAAATGGTCAAAACACAAATAGAATAGCTGATTTAGTATTTTATATTAATGACACTTTAATATATAAATATCCCCATTGCAGCGTAGAACAGGATATTATGAAATGATTGACTAAATATGTGCTTGAGCAGTTCACTGAGTAAGTTGAAACTGTGGTCTCTTTAACTGCAGTTTTATTGTAGTGATTTCCTATAATTATTCAGATGACTGTGTTTTCACACACAAACTGTACTTTAAGATTTCAGGTATGAGGCTGACAGGATATTCCTAGGATATTCCCAGATATTCCCATTTTAGTTTAAAATTTAGGTTAAGCTCGCATTTATTCACTTAATTTACGTTTAGTTTCAAACTGCTTAACTGGTAGAAATTGTTTTCATTGTAATGTCATCTATGTCAGGTTTAAGCTGTGTTATACCCATCAGACCCTTCCATCACAAAAGTAATTAGAAATTTCGAAAGAGTGATTTTGCCTGTTTTTCCCCCACCCAAATATGTTTTGTGAATCATAGGCAGCATTAATGTTGAGGGCAAGTCATATGTAATCACTTGTCGCCCTTGTTTACTGCCTCTGAGAGGCTGCTGACTAATTGAAAGGCGTATACCCTGATGATAAGGGTGCTGCACTGTAAACACAACAAGGCCTGGGGAAATCAATGCCATTTCAAACGGTTGCCCAACAGCTCTACTGATGAACGCGGTATTGGTGTCAGCCATTTGGATTCGCAATGCCTCTTTTCTCCCCACTGATAAATAATAATCTCAGCATGAGGCATTCACAGCAATCCTCACAGGCTTCTCTGATGAACCTGTCCTCCCTTAGGAGCCTTAGTTCCGTTAAAGAATTTCAGGTTAAATATAAAAAGCTTCAAACTATGAAAATTGTCACCCTGAAGGGGTTTGACCTAGCTTATGATCTAGCTTATTGACTACTCACCAAATAATAAACTAGATGGATAATGGTTTGAGTTGAAATTATTGGTCACACTTTATTTTAAGCTCCAATTCTCGCCATTAACAAACCATTAACTATGAATTTGTCTCAAATTCCTAATTTGCTGCTTATTAATAGTTAGTAATGTAGTGGTTAAATTTAGGTATTGGGTAGGATTAGGGATATAGAATATGGTCATGCAGAATATGTGCTTTATAAATACTAATAAACAGCCAATATGTTAATAATAGACATGCTAATAGGCAACTTAGTAAGAAATTGCCCCTAAACTAAAGTGTTTACAAATTATTTTATAATACTGAAATGGAGAGTGTTGCCATGGAAAATGGTGAGCTGCGACTTTCTTAGGTTTGTAACGTAAAAAACGTAATATTTAATTTAAAGGAAATAGTTTAATTTAGCTCAAAGGGAATCATTTATGATTTTATAGGGAATTTGAACAGAATCGCTGTTTTGACGGCTGATCACTGAGGCGGCAGCGATTCACTGAAGGAGCCGTATAACAATCAACTCTGCACTGGATATTAAAATCCAAAATATAGTGAAAACACTATTTAATAGCACAGTAACAAGATCGACAGATTAAGACATTAACTTGTGAGCACAAAACACAAGATACTTCTCTTTTCAATATAAATAAGATTTTATTAATATAAACCTAAGACATAAACTAACCTAACACATGAACACACGCATTCACACGTTGCAGAAAGAGAGAAAGTAAAGAAAGGATGAGTTAAGAGAATGAAAATGTGAAATCCCAAGTTTATAGCAATATGTGTTATTGCCTAGACCTGAACAACCATCAATCACTTATTTAACCCTCGCATTGAGTTTCTCAATGAGGCAAAAATTCATATTAAATGCACCAATTCAGCTAAAAGTCTGGAGTTGTTTTACTTGCATAGCTTTTGTCTTAAGGGATTCCCTTCTGTCGTCGTCATCGTTGCAGAAAGGGGGTTTCCCCAGGTTGCTGATTGGTTGGAAGTTCAGTAGTCGTTGAAGGGACGTCTTGGGTAGCCAATGGCTCTTGGCTGAAGTTGCGGAGTTGTGGGCTGGTTGAAGTTTAGACGGGCGCTCGAGGTCGGACTCGGAGACACGGCGTTGGCAAACTTAACTTAGCACACGAAACTCAACGGAAAGAAAAGAAACTAAAATAAAAGAATAAAAATAAAAGGATGTAACGAGACTAGGTGGTTTTTCTTCTCATTGTGGTAGCAGCTGGCACGTGGGCCAGAGCACGCTCAAAGAGCAGCGTCAAAACGCGGTGGCAAGGAGAAGGGAGTTTTTAGAGAGAAGTAAGAGAGCTAAGAGCATTTTTAAGAGATTGTAAGAGAGCTAAGAGAGAGTTTGATGGTGTCCTGAGTTTTTAAACTCGGCTTTCAGACCGTCCCATCTGGACGTCTTGACCAATTAGAAATTATCTTAGCCTAGGGGTGTTGCTCTGTGTCTTCCCCATCATAAATCCTGTATCAGTCACATGGTCCGAATTTTCCCGCTCTTGTAAAGTATAATTTTGGACATGGCTTCGATAACAAGACTATGATACATTTGACAAAGAATTGATTGGAAGAAACGTTTAAAGCATGAATTGTCAAACTCATACATACCAAACAAGCATATGAATCCTTCAGCTATTCAATAATTATTAAAAAGACATAATATGTGATTTAAAATATGAAAGTCAACAGTGTGGGTTACATACATAATAAGGAGTTATGCATAGAGAGGATTAGTTGCTCATAAGTCCTTTTAAGATGATTTTTAGGTGCATCTACATATGGAAAAGACTCTCTGTGTAGTTCTGTGGAGAACAAAAGGTGTAATTTGGGCAAAGGAATTTCAGTCTGGTCTTTGTCTTGTATGGGTGTGGAGGGAAAGTCAATCTAAAGACGCTCGTGATTTCCAGCGTGGAACCCATGTGATGGCCATCTCTTTGACCATTAATCGTGATTACTTGCCCCAAATTTGACGATCTCCTTCCTGAACTGGAATTATCAATAAGTGTTCTTTTGTCTCAAGGTTGTAAGCTGTTTTGTGAAAGAGTTGGTTCGTTTGCTTGCTTCAGATTAGTTGCAGCTAGGATCTGGACAGATTTATGACGTTGTCCTGTTTCCTTACTGGAATTCCAGCTCCTCATGTTTCAATGTTCTAATCACATCTTAAATTTGTCTGATTTAGTCTCTGATATTCTACAGGTTTTATTGGTCAGATTAGTCCAACTTTGGCAAAATTTTGTGGGCAAGTATTTGTAAACCTGGTGAATTTGAATGTTAAAAGTTCAACAAACTTGAATCTGATGCGTAATTCGCATGGTGAAATTTTCTCATGACCTGTCCCTCACTTCCCAATCACGTGCATTCCTATTGACCCACGGGATTTCGACTATACTAAGATAAATGGGCAGAAAGGCAATAGGGCAAAAAGGTCCAAGTCTATCATAGTGTAGCAATGTATGAACCACAGCTCACAAGTCACTTTTAAACCAAGCAGATTTACGTTTATCAACGACCAACTTTAACTTGTTGCAAAATTTGTGTTGCAAAATTTTTCATCCTCACATGACTGGATTTCACCAAACAGCGTTAAATGTGTCCGCCCCTTAAGTATCAGTAACTGTCAGGAGGTTGTTTGCTTTTTCACACTGGGGTACAAGTAGGTTTGATTTTATCTGGTATCCTAATCGACTGCACACAGATGCTGTCAATAGAGTTTAACTTGTATTTACCCAGACAAATCTTTCAAATGGACAGAGAAATTCTCATCCACCGATATACTTGTTATTACTGCGTTATATTTCAATATCAACGGTGCATGATTGAACATGCCAGCCAGAGGCTCTGTCATGTTGACAGTCTGTCTGGAACATTTAAACCTTGAATCTGCTATTTATTCATTATCATTCTTTAGGAATTTTTTGACATAAAGCCAATCTGTAGAACAAAATATGGTGTTTGTATAAGCCCCCTGAGGCTAAACAACAAGTATATGCAGGCAGAAGATGTTCTGCAGGAGGTAATTTATCTAAATCCTTTAAAGATGACACAAAGCTTTTATTTTCCTGCTCATCTAATGCACAGAATACTAATTTCAGCCAAGAGTGTTCGCAAATCACCCTCTAACTATTCAGCACACATTTCTAGTGTGATATGTGATATATAGCCTACAAGTAATGTGTGGCAAAAAGGTGTTTTATTTTTGTAGAAGTTGCAACTGCAGGGTCTTTTTCAGCATTTTTGAAGTCTTTTTAGCTTCATTGTGATTACCATTCAATCAATCAAAGTCCTCAGGAAATCAAACATAATAATGATTGCATTAAGTTGCTTCTATTTTTGTTCAATGTGACTTCCAGATGTTTTATCATAGGAGAATTAGAGACACTAAATTGTCCGTAGATCAGTTGGTCTTGCGATGGATTGGCCATGTTTCCCTGTCTACAGCCAAAGATGCTGGGATAGGCTCCAGCTTCCCCACAAACCAACATGGATTGATGTTTGTCATTTTTTAGTAATAAGAACTCTAATGAAACTAATTACTCATTATGTGCCTTCTTGTGTTTTGCAAAGCATTGCATGTGGACATAACACAGCACCATAATTAAACTAGCAAAAGTGATGCAAAACAGACGACTACTAGCAGGATCTGATGGTTTATTTATTAAAAGAATAATCACGCATGCTTTTTCATAAATTTTTGTTTTGATGAGCCAAACCGAAATCATGCCAAAGACTAAGTTTGTTTGTGAAATCGAGCTATCCTCAGCCTCTTCATAGGTCACTTTGCACAGATTTTTGCAGATATTCAGTTGACTTTGAATTATAAACTAGAAAATAAGGTAATTCTGCATCATAACTGCAAAAAAAGTTTGCTGTCAAGAAAAGAACTGTACAAAGATTACACCTTTAGGGGTACAACAACTTGTCAGCAGGGCAGTATCCTCAAAGATACATTCGTTGTGCCTGTAGTACATGTTAAGGTACTAGTGTACCCTTTGGGCTACAGTGACAAGCTGTCGTACCCCTAAAGGTACAACTTTTGCCCATTTTTTCTGACAGTACAGTATACTCATTAAGTTTTAACAAGTTATAATGCCAGCAGTGCTGTTTTCGTAAACAGACACCATGGCGTGTCTGACGTAACAGGCAGATAATCAAGCCTCAGGATGCTTGTGGAACATTTTAAATTACTGCTATATAATGAAAATCCTTCCACAACCCCAGAGTTTGGAGTCTGAACAGCAAAGCAAAACTGCAAAGGCTGATAGTCCAGAGTGCACTAAAAGATAATCTAATTACAGAATTATGGAAGTTTGTTTCCACTACTGGATAAAAAAAATATATTAAAAAAAGGTAATTGTGTTTTTTAATCTCACAATTCTGTTTTTCTTGCAATTTTGACTTTTTATCTCACAATTCAGACTTATTTTCTTGCAATTCTTACATTTTATCTAACAATTCAGACTTATTTTCTTGCAATTCTTTTTTTTTTTTTTGTCTCACAATTCTGACTTTATTTTTGCAGTTCTGACTTTTTATCTCACAATTCAGACTTTTTTTATTCTGAGTTTGTCTCACAATGCAGACTTTTTATCTCACAATTCAGTTTTTTTGCGTTTGTCTCACAATCCTCCCTTTTTCCTTGCAAATCTGCCTTTTTATCTCACAGTTCAGACTTTTTTCTTGCAATTCTGAGCTTATAGCTCACAAGTCTGACTTTACAGTTTATATCTCTTCTGGCTTTGTTTCTCACAATTCTGTATTTTTGTCTCAAAATTCTGACTTTTTTCTTGCAATTCTGAATTTATACGTCACAATTCTGACTTTGTTTTCCTTACTATTTTGAGTTTAACTCTCAATTCTGGATTTTTCACCTTCAGAACTCTGAGTTTACATTGCAATTCTGGAATAAAAAAAATGAAAAAGGTAATTGCCACTATTTATCTCACAATTCAGACTTTTTTCTCGGCATTGCCAGTTTATATCTCGCAATTGAAAGTTATAAACTCACAATTGTAGGCTAACATCTCGAAATTCTTTTATTTCCTCAGTATTGCAAGCAGCAAAGTCTGAATTCTGAGATATCAACTCAGAACTAAAAAAAAAAAGTTTGAATTGTAAGCTAAATCGCAATTACCTTTTTTATATGAAAAACAGGAATTTATAGTAAATCTTTCCATGTGCATATTTACAGTATCAGTTGCTGTCACGACATTTGGTGAACATAAATAAAGGTAGGCCTTGATAACGCCGAACAGGCTACTGTTTGGTAAAAGTTATTGATGTTGGCCTTCAGCAGCATTATTAGCAATGCCGCTAATGATACACAGCACAATGCAGTGTAAATCATCATGCTGTCAGACGCATGCTATACAAAAGACTGAGATAAATGAATAAACCAGTTAATGAGAATATTGTTTCCTCCAAGAGATGAATCTCTATTTTATATTTTCAGTATAGTAATATTTCTGAGAAGTTAATCACACTGTATGTGTGTTGTTTGCTTCAGCTTCTTCTAAAAATGTTTTATGATATTATGATTCTGTGCTGGTAATAGAAATCCACGCCTCTGCCAAGACTTCCATACTAATGAGATCAATTGCCACCCATTTTAATAGTTTTTTCTTCTTCTTCCCATCTGTCTTACAGGGCAAGCAAAATGTTCCAGAACTTAATTGCTCGAGAGGGAGAACGAGACTGAGACGGGATTACTTCAAAGGATCTTTCTGCCACCAAACAAATACCGGCTCTTCCCACACAATCAAACAAATGTCAATTAGCAAGCATCACATCCCCTCCCTCTCAGCCCAATTAGGAGGATGGAAGTCTATCACACAAATATCCCACTGCTCAGAGACCTGTGAAATAAAGCTGGTGGAAGATAGCTGAGTCCAGGCCTTCTGTCCATTTTCCAATTAAAGACCATGATCTACTAATGAATAAGCAAGTCTGACACTAAGCCAGTGGGTTGTTTGATTGGACGCTTGGCTTTCATTGATGGATTAAAGGATGACCCCACTGAAGGAATGTGTTGTTTAGCTGTTTTCTTCAGCTTTTCACAACTTCCAGATTGAATTTGGCAGAGTTAGGACCCCGTCTGATTGATGCGTATACCTTTTTGCTTGCATATTAGGCAAAATGATTCATCAGAGTGTTGTGGATGTCTCAAATTTGACAAATCTGACATTGTTTATTGCAGTTCTGTTTTAGGACAGCAGCTGTCAAACTGTCATAAATGCAATCTAACATGAAACAGAAAAAACAATAGCCTGTAGAGCTTGGAAATGGGATAACACAGTCTCTGGTTTGACTGCCCGCAGCAAAGAATATATTCATAATGTTAATGTGCAATAAGAGTGGTTGACAGAATAATCTTGAAAAAAACAAAAAAACCCTGCAGTACTGCTAACTGTCATTTCAATCTGAACTCAACAGACAAATATATAAGAGGAGGCAGCATTTGTCAAAATACTCACATTTGCACACATTCAAGACAGGCAACCTTTTGATAGGTTTTGATATTTACTTGCAATCAGTACATGACATACAATTACGAATTTACACTGAAGAATTGCAGCTTACAACAAAGGCGACATATTTCAGTTCAAACACAAGGTGAGGTAGGATCAAGAGGATTTGTACGATATGTTGGGAAATGGTAGAAAGTTTTAGAGAGATGTTAAATGGCAGAAGATGCATGAGCTCATGATGCAGATGTAACATACGCGCTCCGAACTGTCGCATAGACCTTTACAACCAAAAAAACAAGGGACCTGGGTGTTACTGTCTCAACTCAACACTGTCTCAGTTCATCTACACCCAACAAACCTAAAGTCCAGGAAGCTTAGTTACATATTTACATAGATATTGTGAAGCTCAAGTGCTTTGGCATGGTATTTTGTAACCCTCCGAATGAAGAACCTCTTTGAGAGGAAAAGCTTGGTGCATTGAGATGGTCGTTGGCACAGCAGGAGTTTAATATTTTCCTGTGAAAGCGTTGATCAGTCGTGCTCTTCAAAAAGAACTTGATTCCTGTGATTAAATTACAAAACAAAGTTCGTCAGGCAACGCTTGATGAAATTAAAATTTCAAATAATCTCAAACTGAAGTCGTTACTGTTGCTAAACGTGTCTCTGCATGGGTGTGCGTGGGAACAGCTTGATGTGCATTGTTGAAAAATTTACAGTCCGACCTGCAAATTTCCCACTTGCTCTGGCCAGATGTGCAATTCAGGAAGAACAATGCTGTTGCTATGGTAACCACTTTCCACAGCCTTTTAATACCAAAGGTCAATGCCTTTCTGATAATATAATCTGACACTGGAAGTATTGCTTTAGTGAACAGCCTATTGAAACTGGACCTAAAAGGAAGCCACAAAGTATCAAAAAATAAACGTCATGAAATAACAAGCCAAATAATAAATACCTAATGTCTTTCAAAAAATAAATTTGATCATTCATGCCAAAATAAGTGCTTATGTGCCTGCATGTCTCAGCCTGAAAACTAAATCTGTAATAAGACAGACACCCTTCAAGTGTCTTATTTAGTCACTTTATGCCTCTTCTTAAAGATGGTGGACCGCCCAAAGAAGCCAAACCCAGTACAGTCCGACCAGAAGAAAAGGAGCCATTGGTGGAAATGTAGATCAACAGTCTGAAATGAAGCTGAGGTCCTAGGCTTTGACCCAGCTCACAGGAACCCAGAAGGTCTCTCGCTCCAGTCTCTCCAGGATGCTACGTAGCTCTGCGCAGGCACTGGCACTGTCCTCCTTAATCAGGACTCGATCCACTAGGTGACCGTACTGTTGATCTGTCTGCTGCGCCGACAGACGCATTTCCTGCAGGTCCTCCTCCTGAAAGATGAGGAGATGAGAGAGTATAAGGCATGAATATTTATAGTGAGAATGAAATGAAAGCGATGTCAGTAGATGCAAAGAGTAGTGTGCAAAAAATATATAGCAATCAAGCTAGCGATACTGTGTCTGTAGATTCTGTGATTTTCCCATACATTTTACAAGTGAGACAAACCTTAAGATGATTTTTAAAGCCAGACAGTCTCCGCAATTTTATTCCAATTATTATGAAATGACACAATTTCAAGGCTGATTTTTTTTGAGAGGCTGGAAGAATTGTCGTTGATCAGTGCCACGGGGATTCTTGAGAGCTGAGTGATGTAAACCTGTGATCAGACTCACTGTTATTCGCCCATGTTCACCTCCTCCTGGGGAAGTGGCAGCACTGCGGCGTCTGCGACTCTCTGGGATTCGTGGTTTTACGAAAATGACATAAGGCTTAAATTCTGCTGTCCGCAGGGCCTTCAGAGCCTGTTGCGGGACAAACAACAGAACCAGTAATGTGGAGAGGTAAATAACACTATCTACCTATACTGCTGTTCAAAATTTGAGGTAAGAAATAAATACTCTTATTCTGCAAGAACGCATTAAATCAATGATCAAAAATCATAGTAGTCATTTACAATGTTAAAAAAGATTTCTATTTTAAATAAATGCTGCTGTTTTGTTCTGTTTCTAATTGTTTTCTATTTTGTTTTTTTCTTTCTATTGATCAAAGAATCCTGAAAAAAAAAAAAATAAATAAAATCTGTTTCCACAAAAATATTAAGAGGCAGAGTTATCATTCATTTCACCAGTGATGGTTCTTGAGCACCAAAGCATTCTATCTGTTGTTCTAACTCTTTCATAACCTTTTTTTAATAATGAGGTTAGACATTAAAAACATAATCTATGGGGTTTCACAAAGAGTTTTTCTCTTAACTAGTTTTAACCCAGTTGTAATGAACTTTGCAAGACCACCTACAGAATCGCATAATAAAAAAAAACAATGATGTCTGTATGCCCTGATAAACTTTAAGTTCAGTTTAAGCCAGTAGCAGTAAAATCTCACATTAAAAATGTATGAGAGCAAGTGTTAGGTAAATTGCCTCCCATGATCATAAGAAGGATTCTTGCCATTGGGGGTAAAGTACTGCATGTGGTCTTGCACAACTAATATTCTTGTTGCAATAGACAAGTAGCTCCACCTGAAGGTGAAACCTGTCAGTACATATCAGCATTGGAGAACGACTTCCTTTTGGCTATGCATTGTATGTGATGCATCATGCATGAAAATTGCAAATAAAACCAAAACAGAGTGTACAAATGTACAAAACAAGACATTTGCTTCTGTGCATAATTTAAAAGAATAGTTTACTGTTTTCATGTAAATTATAAATGAATCAACACCCAGGGCAAAGTCTGCAGTAATTTACCTCAGGCTGTACGTCTACCAGACACATTTTGTTCCTGGCTTGAACGGAGCGGATGGCCTCTATACTGGTCCCATACAGATTCTCTTTATACTCTCCATACTCTATAAATCTACAGACAAACGATTCAAGTCAGGGTATGACAACAGGACAGTATATTGTATGGATAAAACTTGTGTAGTAGAAGAGAAACAGTACAAGAGGAACAGATCACAGTGGGACTCACTTGTTATTCTGTGCATCTGCATCAAATGCCTGCTTAGTCACAAAGTGGTACTCCACTCCCTCCTTCTCATGGCTCTTTTTGGGCCGTGTGGTGTCTGTGATGGAAAACAGAGAGCTAAAAATGTCATATGGTTTGAAGGGATGGTGATTTATTCACCCCTTATAAACCTACAGTATGTAACTTTCTTTGTGTGAAACACAAAGGAAAAAAATCCAAAGTGCATGTGATTAGCCTATAATGGGGACTGATGCTTTCAAGCTTCAAAAAGTATGTAAAAGAATCATAAAGACATAATCAAAGTGGTTCATATATGCTTTTGTATTCTTTTTGAAGCCTGACAGCAGTCCTACTTCACTTTCATTATATAAAAAATGGTCATAGGTATCAGAAATTCACATTTTGTGTCATATGAGTTGGGAAGACTATAACAATTTTTGGTGACTTTAAAGTTCACAGATCATTTCTGAAGTCTGAAACACTGGAAAGTTTCAGTGTTCTTGGTCTGAACTGTGTGTGTAATTCCGCTAGTGTATTTATCAGAAAACTCCTTTTATCTTGCTTGGAAATGAGGCAAGACCTACGGGGCACAGCTACAGCGTAGCGATGGGGATTTTCTGCTATCACTTTTTGCTTCAGCTCATTGATACGTGCTCCCAGAGAACCTGTGTAAAGATAGGCAGCAAGTTAAAATGATTGCATATATAGTATCTTATTTACTTTAAGTGCAGTGTACAAGAAAAAAGTACTTCAGAAAATGGCTGAGATCGCAGATGTATTCTGAAGCTGAACCATTATTGCCACTAGAGGTCAGTGTATCTTCATAACGTGGGATACAATGAACCGGGTTAGCAAACATCTTAGATCAGTTATAGGCAGATATTTATGGAAGGTATTGTGCATTTCTGGCTTAGTTTTTAATGATGTTTTAAGCACTTTAATGATAATACCAGATTTGCTAATTAGGAACGTTAATATATTTCCTGAATTAACAAGTATGATGAAATTGTCATAATAAACTGGCTAGTTTCATTGTTCTAGCTGCCACTCACATACTTTTGGTTGTTGTTGATTTGTACTTTCTAATATTGTGAGGACATAGACCACCACTGTGCATTCAATTTATACATTTACACTACGTTTCTTTTCCATGATTTTATATTTCAGTTAATCAGTGGGCTGTTGGTTGCAACAAAATTACACAATGCACAATTTACACTGAACTGTAGATGAATGTTGTTTTATATACAGTATCTTACCAATGAGAACTACTAATCGGGGTCTTTCATTGGGCTTCTGCTGGTAGCGTGTCACTTCTTCATAGGTCAGGAATTCTGTGTCATTCTGGTCAGAAACATTGGCCTCTCCTGAAGAACCACGACGGTCCTTCCGGCTTAGACGGAAACTTCTCCTTAAACCGGCTGAGAGAGAGCCAAGAAAGCAGGTCACAAATCTAAATTCATTATTTATTACATGACAAGAAAAACAATTAAGATTCATAGTTTTATGTATTTTCACTACCATTCAAAGGTTTTGAGTCAGTAATGTTTTTAAAGAGTCTTAACCGTAACCAAGGCTGCATTTATTTGAACAAAAATACAGTAAACAGTAATATTGTGTAAAATTATTGCAATTCAAAATAACTTTTCTATATATTTTAAAATGTAATTTATTTCTATCACGATAAAGCCAGAAAACATTCTAATATGCTGATTTGCTGCTCAAGAAACATTTCTAATTATTATCAATGTTGAAAACAGCTGCACTTGTTAATGTTTTTTGTGGAAACGATACTTTTTTCCAATTTATTTTTTAGTGAATCAATTGAAAACTTTTTTTAATGAAAATCTTTTCTAATATTATGAATGTCTTTCCTGTCACTGTCAATTGAATGCATCCTTGCTGAATAAAGGTATTTTTCTTCTAAAAAATAAATAAAACTCTTGTTGACCCCATTTGAATGGCAGTGTGTATTTATTGTATTTGTTGTATTTACAGATGTTATTACATTTTATTCATTCTCCATACAGTGCATTTAATACCATTATGATTTAATTAAGTGAAAGACAAAAAGTGCAACCATAATTAAAATTAAATGCTGAAATTCTGTAGCCAACTTTTACACACTTAAGCACTTTTATTTGTACAGTAATAATAAAGACAACACCATAACCTAACCAGTAACCCTGAAAATTCTACCCCTTAACTACAGTAGTCAGCATTTGAAGTGAATCAAAAAAGTTCATCAAAGTTCTCCTAGGACAAGTAAGCATTTTGATTTTAGGTATTAGGACAACGATGGTGCACTTCAAATGCTGACTAGTGTAGTTTCAACTCCTGTAGCATAACTCTAATCTTCACCTCTATCAGTACTGTTATAAGAAATGATGCAAAGTGTGTTATTTTTCAGGACATGGAGGTTAATGGTGGCAGCTGTATGGGAAGATCAAGGACTGTACCTGAGTAAAACTCCCAGGAAAACACCTGGCCACAGGAGGGAGCCACTGCATTACACTTCGAAGAGACTACAATGCGCATTAGACCACCACACACTTGTGCATAAGCCACACTCTGCCCTCAACAACTGACCAGAAATCAGCTTTGCAGTTCATACATTCACTCCTGAGGTCATTTATAACTGACCATAAGTTAAATCCTGCATCAGCATTACCCCAAATGTTGGCCCACATGGAATCTGCACACTTTCTCACAATTCCTGTAACGTTTGTGAGGGGAAATCTGCAGCAAGCAAATCATTTAAATATTTATAAGTATACTAAAATGATTTAAATGGAAAAGAAAGTGGAGAACACTTACTTGCAGCTGAAAGCAACAACAAATTATCCAAACTATTTAATAAGTTGCAAACAGGGGATATGCAAAAATGTTTTAAATTACAGATATTTGAGTTGTGGCTAAATTGACATATGTTTTACAGATTCCATGCTGTCAGTAAGTCTGACTTCTAGACTTTCCCACTGTCATCTTTGGCACTTCCCAGTATTATCACTATCAGATGATTAAAATGATTCTCGGTCAGTGGCTAAGGCGGAGAGTTGCCATCACGCACATTAGCTATCACACACTTGACTCAGTGAGTGAGTGCACAGCCAATCGTGCAGGGTGGAATGTGCAGAGTGTCCAGTAGAAGGGCAGCAGCCTGACAGTGGCTCTGGGGTGAGTGGGGTTTTTAGGGATGGAGGACTAAATAAAGCAGAAGGCAGCAAAGGAATACATTCACACAGAGACTGGGCAAGGGAAAGTGCTGCCTGCCAGAGTCGAGGAAGATTATTCTCAAGGTAAATTATTCTCACCTAGTTTCAACGTAAACTGAGATTTGGTCACATTTGAACAAGAGGAAAAGTCTCACTAAGACTGACGCTGATTGCATATTTGCAGATGCCGTCCCCGTTGTTGGACTGTATATGCTACTGTTCAAATTTTTGGGGTTAGTGAGGTTTTTTTTTTTGTTTTTGTTTTTTGGAAAGAAGTGTCTTATGCCCAACAAGGCTGCATTATTATTATCATCTTTATTATATAGAGTAATATTGTGAAATATTAATATCATTTAAAATAATTGTTTTCTATTTGAAAATGATTTATAATGTAATTTATTCCTGTGACAGTAAAGCTGAATTTTCAGCATCATTACTCCAGCCTTCAGTGTCACATGACCCTTCAGAAATCATTCTAACATGCTGATTTGCTGCTCAAGAAACACTTTTTTATTATAATTATCAATGCTGAATAAAGTTTGCTGCTTAATATTTGCATTATTTTTCAAGACTCTTTGATGAATAGAAAGTTAAAAAAGTATTTATTTAAAATAAAAATATTTTGAAAAATATGCCAATTTAATGCATCCATTTTGAATAAGAGTATACATTTATTTTTTTTTTAAATTGCTGACCCCAACCTTTTGAATGGAAGTGCATATCCCAAGTTACATATTTGTTTATTACTTATGTATACTTCTAATAAAATTTGGATTTCCATGGGCAGAAATAGCACAATAGTAATTTTGCCAAGCAAATAGCAAGATAATAATCTATTATAAGCCTAATGTAGATAAAAAGGAGGCATAATTGCAGTAATTTCAATAATCACTGCACATGCTATTTCAGCGTAATTATTACTTTGGGGAAAAAATTAATAAATTACAGGGGGTTAGTGAACAAAAAAGTTTCTGTGCTGAAAATTTGCTTCAGTGTTTCAAATATCATAGAAACACTTATTCATGCCACTCACAGAAAGTCACAGTATCTAAACTTGGACAAAACTCATCTTCACGGATCATAAGAAAGAGACTTCTAGTGTCAGAGAGAAAGTAAAGATATGAAAAGCTGTCAGCTTGTTGGTCATCCCTTCTGACACAGATTTCTACAGCTGCTACACATTGTGAAAATAGCGTGATAGCCTGTGAATGAAATATCTAACACTATATGAACTGAATATCACTTCCTTTTCTTCACTCTTTTAACAGCTCCTCAAATTAGCACCCATTAATAAATGAGACTTGAAACATGCCAGACATGTTGCTAACAGTTTTAACTCGGAGGCATGACAAACCCTGTCTCTCTTCTTGTTATCAGAGTATGTGAGTGGTGCAGAGCATGATTTTGCCTAGAGCAATGAATGTTTTGTTTGTAAGTTGGTGCACTGATGTTCTCAATCCCTCCAAACCCACTCCAATATCTCTCCATCATGGACATAACGCACAGCTATATTTGAGAATCAATTTTCATCAAGTGCAAAACAGTAATTATTGACTGTTAGCAAAAATAAAAGCTAATAATTATGATTTTTAATGTTTTTAAAGATATCGCATATGCTCACCAAGGTTGCATTTATTTGATTAAAAATACAGTAAAACAAGTACTATTGTGAAATATTATTACAATCTAAAATAACTGTGTTCTAATTTAAAATATTTTAAATTGTAATTTATTCATGTGATGTCAAAGCTGAATTTTCAGCATCGTTTCTCCAGTCTTCAGTGTCACACAATCCTTTTTTTTTTTTCTTCCAGAATTCTTGATTAATAAAAAGTTTAACAGAACAGCATTTATTTGAAATAGAAATCTTTTGTAACATTATAAATGTCACTTTTGATTCATTTAATGCATTCTTGCTGAATAAAAGGAGCGATTACTGAGGGGAAATTGCTCCACTCACATACTCTTTCTATTACTATACTAAATCAAAGGCGTAAACAAAAATAGCAACCAGGTTCCACTTTCTCTTCCAAATTGGTTTTCTCACAGTGAAAGATTCTAACTGACCTAAAATTCCCTTCATGCTGCCAAACATCCCCCCAATCCGGCCTCCCCTCATCAAGGGCTCGGCCATAGCTCTTGGCACAGAGGCAGGCAGCAATAGAAGCTCACTCAGGCAGAAGGTTAGTACATTTCAGAGTTAGCAGGCGCTGGGTACTGGAGTGGGCATGCAAGTTCTCACCTATGTACTGTCCATTGAAATAGCCCTCACAGTCACAGTCTTCTGTAGGGAGGCAAGCAGGGAGAGAGGGAGTGAGCAGAGGAGACCAGGAGAGAGGAAGGAGGGCTGCGGAACTACAGTTACACAAGCAGGTTCAACAGTTAGGCAGGCAGGTGGATGGGCGGCAGGTATTTCAGCAGTCTGTGGCGGCCGTGGCCAACCGAGGGGTTTGTTATTCGCCAGGAAGAAAATGATGGTGTGATAGTGTATAAATGTTAGGATTCACTTGTGTGGTTGGACTCAAAGGAAACAATGAGTGTTATAACCTATAGTAAATGGAAAAGAGGCCCTTAGATTGAGAAAAGGTGATAAAGATTAAAAACAAACGACCTGAGGACAGTATAACATCACCTGAGAGCTATAGACATTATATGGAAGAAAACTGGGAATATTTGTAGGTGGTGTACTCAGTAATTTTGTGTTTCTGTTGTACTGGCCAAAATGCCTGTTGTACTGGAATTATACTGACACCTAATGTAGTATTATGCAAAAGCAATAGGTGTCACTGATGCAATTGTAAAATATGTTGATCTCAACATGACCCCCATGAGGTTTTTAGCTACAGATAAAACAGTTTGGGGCCAGTAAGATTTTATTTATTTTTATTGTTATTTACTTTTATTCAGCAAGGATGCATTCAATTGACCAAAAGTGACAATAAAGACATTTATAAAGTTACAAAAGATTTAAATGCTGTTAAATGTTCTATTTAGAAGTTTCATAAAAATATTGAGCTGTGCTTTTTCAACATTGATAATAATGCAAAATGTTTCTTGAGCAGCAAATCAGCATATTAGAATGACTGCTTTACTGTCAGTGAAGACACTAATTAATAACTGCTGAAAATTCAGCTTTGCATCACAGGAATAAATTAAATTAGAAAATTTAAAATGTATTCAAACAGAAACAGTTATTTTAAATGGTAATAATATTTCACATTGCATTTATTTATTTATTACAATTTTTACTATATTTTTTTTATCAAATAAGTGCAGCCTTGGTGAGCATTCTTCAAAAACATTAAGAAATCTTACCATTTTGAACAATAGTGAATATTTAGATCATTTTATTAGGCTTCTGGTGTTACTGGAGTCTTCATCTCATGTAAGTGTACATTATTTCAATTTCTTTCAGTATAAAGCACAAGTATTACTGAGTGCACCTTTAGGAAGAGAATACAGAAAGGATAGAAGGAGAAAGAGGTGAAGTGATGTTTGAGATCTCAGAGCATTAGTTGACAATGTAGTAAGGAGGTACTTGATAAGGGAAAAGATGGAAAATGGAATAATGTCAGGAAAAAAAGATGTTTTTTTTAAACTGTTTATTTATTTGAACCTCTACTGTAATATGTTCTTGCTACCACAGATATGTTTTAATAGTTCTTAGAAAAGAAGAAAAATGTACAGCGCTTTCTACTAATAGCGTACAAAATAGGACCTGAAAACTTATACTGAGACCTGACCTGAGTTATACACAAAGGGTTTATAAATGTTTTAAATGAAATGAAATGAAATCTTACTTTTTATAGTGGGGGGGGGGTCAACACCTCTAAGGTGAAATGGGCCAAAATCAACATTACAGGATACAGACATCTGATCTGTATTAAATTAGCTACTTGTGATGCTGGGTTAATTTTATATGAGATGATAATGTAAAGTAATGGACCATCAAAGTGTACCTTATTCCTGGAAAGTGTCATACACTGAAGCCTCTCTCTCATTGAATGTGCGTGTGTGTGTGTGTGTGTGTGTGTGTGTGCTCGTGCGCTTTTTTGTGACATAAGACACAAATTTGTATAATGACATGGGTATGACATAGGTATTACAAGGAGAAGGTGACTTATGAGGACATTGCCCCATGTCCCCATTTTTCAAAACGCTTATAAATCATACAGAATGAGTTTTTTGAGAAAGTAAAAATGCACAAAGTTTCCTGTAAGGGGTAGGTTTAGGTGTAGGGCAATAGCACATACAGTTTGTACAGTATAAAAACCATTATGCCTATGGGATGTCCCCACTTTTCACAAAAACAAACGTGTGTGTGTGTGTGTGTGTGTGTGTGTGTGTGTGTGTGTTTATAGTAGAACAGCAGTTGTCTCTTTCCAAGAATTAACATAGATTAGGTGACACTCTGGCCTAATTTCCTAATCACCGTGGAACCAACATGTGTGTTGTGTATATTTGAGAGTGAATGTGTGAACTCAGACCTAGAAGACCCACCTTTATCACATCCCTGGTCATCTGGTGTCAGCAGTGATCAGAAAAGGAAAATATATTATGACAGAAGAAGCCAAAACTGCAGACTTCATTTACTTTGAATGGGAAAAACGGCTAAACTGGCCGTGAGTTTATTAAATAAATAAATTCCATCATTCCGACATCATGTAGTTCAAAGTGTGTCCAGCAGTGAAGACCCACACACAGATGGAGTAACAAAGGAAGAAGCAGAAGAGGAGGGGATATAAATTAATGCACATAATGCAGTCTGTGAGAGAGTGAGAAGGGTGTATGTTGTTGCATGTTGCTGAACTCTACATGTGTCTGTTCTCTAATCAGCTTTAGATTAGTGAACATGAAATGCTTGGTTAGAGCCCAATAATCACCTGGCAACTTCACACAAGCACACACATCAGCAAATTATGCCTCCTGTTAGTCAACATTGAGTCATAACTGAAGGGCTTTTCCGTAAGGAGGGAAGAATTACTGAAATACTCACAGACAGCTTTTTTTGGAGACTTGGAGCTTTGAAGGGAGCCCATTTTTATTCTGTAGGCTAACCGCCTGAGGGGAAAAACCATATGGGGAGAACTTCAAAGAGTGCAAAAACATCAAATCCCATGACAATAATGTTTTGTACAAGTTTGACTTGATATTCTTGTCTCTGGAGCCATCAGATATACTATTGAGTGAGATCAAACAAATTCAACAGTGAGAAAGAAATACTCCCGTTCTTAGCATGAGAGTACATCCAGCTGAGATGCACCCTGCTGAGATAAAAGAGGGGACAAAAAGGCAGGCTGGCCCATCTATATCTAATAAAACCTACAGGGAGAATAATTTAGAATTCATTTTATTGATTTAGCCTAAAGGAAAGCACAGCTTTGAGAGACTGTATGCAATTTGAAGCTACTAACAATGCTAACAATGATGCAGCTGCCACAATGTTCATATAAACCTGATTCACAAAACACTTAATAGCTGTTATTTACAAACATAAAACTGTCTTTTTTAACACACTGAAGCTAATTTTTGTAGTCATGCTGATCTTGCAGACAATTGTTTTTTTAAGCAACCCAAGACATCTTGTGTTAAAAAATGCTAGTCGGGGTTGGAAAATAATCAAAGAAGTGTGCTTTATTAGACTGAATGTGCACTTCAAAGCTTAAAAGTACATTTAAAAACCTGTACTTGCAGATATTATAATATTAATGACATTAAAGGCCACTTAAGTGTATTTAAGAAATTTTATTTTAGTAGTGTAAGATATTTTTAAAAAGTGCGCCTTGTAATAATGACACATTAAAAGTTCTACTTTAAAGAACATTTTAAATCATTTTTAAAGGAGTACACATTTTGACGTGTTGACTAACATACAGTACAGTACTTGATAATAATTTGCAGTATAGTTTGTAAAACTGTACTGTTTGATTCTATATTACATTTAAAGGTAATATATTTTAAATGTACTAAACTGCAACTTCATCGTTACAAATGTGTAATTAAAAATAGATTTAAATACTCAACATACAAGATTTAATAGAAATGACTGCCAGACCACAACACAGACAAGATGTTCACCAGCAAAAACTGGAAATGTTGTTTAACCAGCATATTCTCTCTGGTGATGTTGCTGGTCAGTCTAGGTTAAAATGCACAAGTAACTGAGTTGTTTGTTTATTGATTGACTGACTGACTGACTGACTGACTGACTGACTGACTGACTGACTGACTGACTGGACTGATTGATTGATAAAGAAGGGCTACTAAAATATTTCTCAAGTTCTTGCTAACTAAACAGCTTTGAGGAAGTAGGGTGTGTGTTTTATGGATGTTTTGTCCCACCTCTCCTGAAACTGTTTAGATGGAACGAGTCCTGCACGCAGGTTGCAGTCTCCCACTTTCTTGGCCTGCCACCATGTCTGATCATCCTGACTGACCACCTGCAGGATGTCTCCACGTTTAAATGGAAGCCCTGCCTCCTGACACGGCGTGGCTTTGTCCTCCAACGGAGTGTAATCAAACAGCGCCCGCATGAAGACCTGAAGAAAACACATGGTATGAACGGGATGCAAATCCAGTGAACAAGACAAAAACTGGGGAGATGCTGGGCTGATTACTGATAAATGACAATGTTTTATCCCGTTTTATAGTCAATTACCTTGCTCTCTTTCAGCTTGTCCTCCTCTCTGATTGCTGGGATGATCTTCAGTGTGATAGATCCTTGTGACTGAGACTAAGAAAGAAACTTCTGTTATTATGACAATAAACAGGAATGATTATGGTTTGGTTTATTAGGACTGTCATGTTTTTTTTTTTCTTTCTTTTTTTAACAATTAATTATACGATATGTCAATTAATTAATTAAGCTATTCTACTTATTCTAATATATATACACACACATTGAGCTTTAGAATGGGTTTCATCTCAGGTACAGGGTTCAAAATATGAGACCTTACTGAAAATTATGTATTAAACCCAGGCATGAACAAAATGTTATCAAATGCATTAAATAGGCAAAGAAAATAATATATTTCATGGACACATTATATGGACTGAGACGTTTTTTTAAAATATCTTATTTTATGTTCTACAGAACAACAATTACAAGGACAAGAACAAAAGGGAAAGACATGAAGATGAGTAAATGATCTGCATTTTTGTGTGAATTATCCATTTAAGACATTGTGTCAAGCTTAAAATGCTTTTATGATAGAAAATTTAGGAATTTAGGAAGCATTTTATTTATTTATTTTTTTTGGATTATGCCAAATGAATGTGGAGAAGGTCCAGGAGAGAAGTATTACCAGCAGTTGACTGATCTCATCTGGTCTCTTGTGCATTACAGAGCTGCCGTTGACCTCTCTCAGTTCATCACCGACATGCACCAGACCTGTGGAGAGAGGAGGGCTAACTGATTTACAGATTCACTACCACATGTTCAAACTGAACCTGCTGCATGTGATCCATAATAATACACTTTATAGGCATAGTTCAATGATTTTTTAATGACAAAAAAGATCATTCCCACCACACACACACACACACATTATATACCCATGGCAACAGCTGTGGTCAGGTGGTTAGTGAGTCTGTTTGATTCCCTTGATTGGGTCTCTGGAGACTCTCTTTGACCACGCAGATGGGCCATGTATCATTGCAGCAGACACTCAGCCTCGTGCCCGTCATGGAGGTAAAAATAACCATATCTAGCACATTCAGTAGAGGTGCAGGGATATTCAGACACTTCAATCGGTTTAGAGATGAATATAGGACCTTTGAAGAGTGCACTGTTTTTCCATTGATATACACAGTGGTAATTGAAAAAGATTTTCAGGAGAATATTTGGTAAAATAGCTTTCCATTACGATTATAACGGATTTTGGGATGGAGTGAAATGATGCTGCAAGACTGAAGACAAATTCTTTAAAGTGTCACTCACCACTCCTGTCTGCAGCCCCTCCTTTCATGATCCGAGCCACAATCACAGCCCCTGTGGACTCATCCCGCCGAATAGTGGCACCCTGAGAGACAGACAGAGAACTGCAGAGAAACACCAAACAACAATGACCTAAACAATGATGGTGCTGATAGATCAAATTGTTTTGAATCTTGCAACTTTTTTTTTTCTTTCAAAAAACAAGTCTTCATATTTACTGACCTCAAAACGTATTTGGACAATTTTCACATTTACAGTGCATTCATTTTCTTGCATCTTCTGCATTCCTATGTTGTTCAAGTCAGTTTTTGCTTATTAGAACTATTAAACTTTCTTCAGTAATTACTAAAACCGAAAATAAATAAATATATAAAAATATTAATAATAATAATAATAAAATGACAAAAGTACAAAAAAAATACTAAAACTACAACAAAATTTCAATGAAAAATGAAAACATGAAAAGAAAAGCTTTTATATAAATATTACTAAACATTATAATAATATATAAATAATATTAAAATACAACTGCTTCATATGTCCTAATATTTTCAGGGTCACTGTATTTGTGCAACTAGCATTGTTTCTTTCTCTTACCAGTGGCTCTTTGTTCTTGACTAGGCGGACAATCTTGACAGACTCCTCGTCTAGCTCATCCTCAAAGTCATCGGGAAGAGGAGGCAGCACTGGGTCAAAGTTCTTCTGCGCCACCGTGTCGTGAACTGACAAAACCGCCTACCAAGCAGGAGGGATATGAGCTTCTAGATTTTGTTTTTGACTAAGTTATCATGAAGGTCTAACAATAAAAGTGTTGTTTGTACCTTGAGATGTGGTGATGTCAGCAAATGCAGCAGCTCTTTTTCCTCAGCACTCATTGGTCCACTTTGCAGCTCCTCTGCCACCTACCAATCAGTGAGGGTAGACAAAATCAAAGCATTTAACAAGCTATCAAATAGCTGACTTTAAAATTACTTTTATAATATTGTCAAATAAAACACTTCACTACAGCTTACTACAACATTTTGAATCTGAGGATTGCAAAAATATTATAAATCTTTACAGTTATATACACTACGGGTCAGAAGTTTGGAATAATTACAACCTTTTTTATGTTTTTGAGACAAAAATCTTATGCACAACAAAGCTGGGTTATTTGTTCAAATAAATAAATAAACAAACACACCGACAGAAATATTGTGAAATATTATTACAATTTAGTTCCAACTGTTTACTGTTTTAATCTGTTCTAAAATGTAATTCATTCCTGTGATGGCAAAAATGTATTTTTCAGCAGCCATTACTCTTCAGTGTGACATGATCCTTTAGAAATCTTTCTAATAACAGGTATATTTCAGAATCTATTCAAATAGAAAACAACTATATTTCAAAATATTAATATCAAAATTATTTGAAAATTGAGATCAAAAAATGTCAGCGTTGGTGAGCATAAGAGAGAAAAAAGTAATTATTCTAAACATTATAATATTAAATAAAGGTGACTTATGTTTCACACTGTGGTGCATTTACTTTTTTATAAATTGATATCAAATAAATAATTGTTAATGTTTTGGATTTTATAATTTTTTAATAAAATAACAGAAATTAGGGACATTTTTTGAGCAAATTTGACCCTGGAGTCACACATTCTTATACAATTTAATTAACGTTCTCAGTTCTACTTTTGCTAAAGTTGCTGAGTCAAACATTTTAGGGTTCCCTCATTAAACTCTGTTCTCATATATTATTGTAAAACACCATTAATCTTGCCTATGTTGATGTGATATGACAGACTGCAGCACTTACATCTTCTGCTAGAGTGGAGGCACTGTGGAGAACCGGGGTGGGGCTCTGCCTTTCATACTGACGCAACTTCTCATGGATCTAGCAAATACATGCACAATGTGCATACAGAGCTGAAGATGATTGGTCTCTTACACATTTCCAGCATACATTTAAAAATAAGCTAAGGTAAATGATTCATGCTGTAAATAATTTATAATATATGATGCTGCATAGCCTATATGAAGTGAATTCAATGCAAAACCTGTATTAATGACACACACACACACACACACACACACCTTCATCAGGTAGCTGAGACTCCTCTCACTGAAGACATCCTTGAGGAAGACCATGTCCTCTTTGTGATTGGCATCTGGACGCAGCTGTGAGGTCAGCAGGGCAAGCGTCTCATGCAACCCTGTATGCAAACAGGAGATCAGTGAGTGTCAACACTATACATATAGGCCTACATATGTGTTTTTATGGAGGTGTACATGTGCAGCGCACCTGCTCCTGCAGAGAGGACTGGCATGGCTTCTTTCATCGATCAGGAAGGGGTTGAGCTAAAAGAGAGCTATAATCATTATTACAGTACCAAAGTCCTGACAGTGTTTTTTTTTTTTTTTGGTTTACAGTAAAGGGATATAAAATAAACATTTAAACACAAAGACTAATCAGACTCTCATCTCACGAGGTGGTGTTAGTTTATTATATTTTTATCGTCCGTGTGTTTGCAGCACAAGGTGAGCTGTGAGTGATGTTCAATTCGCGAACAAATGACTCTTATGAAACGGTTCTTTTTGTACTGAGTCAGTGAATCGTTCAGTACTATAAATTAAATGACAACTGAATCTCTAACTGAACAACATGTTATTTTTTGGTCTGAATTGAACTATTTACGGTGGCCGAGAGAGCTCAACATGCTGCAAATAGAAAAAAACACCTGCAAATTAAGAAAACAACTTCGTCAATTTGACAACACACGCGCTGCAAATACTCACAGCACAACCAAATAAAGAAATGCACCGCAAATAGAAAAAACGCCTGCAAATTAAGAAAACAACTTCGTCAATTTGACAACACATGCGCTGCAAATACTCACAACACAACCAAATAAAGAAATGCACTGCATATAGAAAAAACGCCTGCAAATTAAGAAAACAACTTTGTCAATTCGACAACACACGCGCTGCAAATGCTCACAACATAACCAAATAAAGAAATGCACTGCAAATAAAATTCTTTATTTGGTTGTGTTGTGAGCATTTGCAGCACCTGCTGTAAAATTGATGATGATGTTTTCTTGATTTGCTGGTGCTTTTTCTATTTGCATGTGTTTTCTGAAGTTGCAGCTGAACTGAATCAACATTGAACTGACTTAAGCTGAATATTGGCACTTTTATTTTCTTATATTTTCTTTCTTTAATTTTCTTTATTTGCTTATAACTGAATTAAATTTGAAAACATTAACACTGTTACCATGACACCAGTGGCTCACTATTTTTTTTTTATAATAACCCTGTTCAAATTACGCATTATTTCTTTATGTTTTTTTTTTTTTTTGTACAAAAAGTGTATTGTTCATCTACCATCTATCGTTCTTGCTGGTTTCCTCAAGGCTCTAATAATCAGTTTAAATGCCTGCAGTAGATCGGTATATCGATATCCCATCACTTTTAAGCATGTGACTTATATATCATATCGTTTTACTGAGTGTGCAATGCCTTGATATGATTAACGAATATTCATCCATGATAAAGTGCTAGAATAGAGGGGAGAGGGTAAGAGATGAGTGATACAGTTCTGTGGGTGCCGAGAGGCCACAGAGGGAACACAAAGCTCAGAGTGCTGCCACAACTTCCTCTTTTACTCTATCTGTCCCTCGCACACACTCTCCCAAAGCAATTCACAGAAGCCATGCATTCAGAGTGCCTAGTGAAACAGAAATAGCATTTCCACAAGCACTGATCCATCTAGAAATGAGGCGAGAGACAAAAAATAGAAACTGCTGCAGTTTGCTTCCACGTAACACTCAACATAAGGAGTGTTGTAACATGGGGTGAGTTTTATCTGTTAAACCAGTTAGAAATAAGCTGCAGTGGAGTTTGACACTTCGCACAGACTGAGATTCTAGAATGAATACTGATGGTGCTGATGTAGATGGATATGAACAGTTTTCTCTGTTCAGCATCGATGTGTTTAAATGTATTAATCATAAGTAAAATTTACTTATGTCAAGACTGAGCAATGAGGACAAATGAAGCAGAGGAAATTTTCTTATTCCACGTAAATGAAAAAGCTTATGCTTATTTAGGGAGCTGAAATCACACCAAGCCACTAAATGTGCAGATCTGATGTATCACACCTGTGAAAACAATTAGACGAACAGCTGTGACTGTTCCATGTAGTGACACACAATATAACATCATATGCATTTCCTAGTGTGCCAGTTTAAAAAAAAAAATTAAAAATCAAAATATACCTGTGTCCAACATTATGCTAACAAGCCATGTGTATGTGTAAGAACATGGCAAATCACAGATAGATTTACTCACTGTAAAAAGAAAAAAAAGGTGATGATATACAGCTGCAGGCACCAATAATACCATAGAGCTGCATTCAATTCTCAGAAATATCAGGAGAGTGAAGTAATAATCCCATCATGGCTACCACAGACAGGAATCCACAATTACTTTTGCTTTAAAGGATGATGTCATTCCCACTTTATGCTGCTCTGGTAATGATGTAATTGGTAAAAGAGCTTAGTGGAAGCAATACACAGGGGCATATGAGGTGTGTTTTTAAAGGGTTTTGTGTGTGTGTGTGTGTGTGTGTGTGTGTGTATGTGAGAGAGAGAGACAGAGAGAGAGAGAGAGAGAGAGAGAGAGAGAGAGAGAGAGAGAGAGAGAGAGAGAGAGAGAGAGAGAGAGAGAGAGAGAGAGAAATAGGTTCTGGACTGGTTTTACAGTGATTTTGGAAAGTAATTTATACAAGCCGAATTCCGGAAATGTTGGGACGTTTTTTTAATTTTGAGTTAAATGAAAACTAAAAGACTTTCAAATCACATGAGCCAATATTTTATTCACAATAGAACATAGAGAACATAACAAATGTTTAAACTGAGAAATTTTACACTTTTATCCAGTAAATGAGCTCATTTCAAATTTGTTGCCTGCTACAGGTCTCAAAAAAGTTGGCACAGAGGCAACAAAGGGCTGAAAAAGCAAGAAATTTTGAAAACATTCAGCTGGGAGATCATCTAGCAACTAATTAAGTTAATTGACATCAGGTCTATAACATGATTAGCTATAAAATGGGTGTCTTAGAGAGGTAGAGTCTCTCAGAATTAAAGATGGGCAGAGGCTCTCCAATCTGTGAAAGAGTGCGTAAAAAGATTGTGGAATACTTTAAATTTTACTCATGTTCTCCCAGTTGAATCTTTTCAAAATTTCTTGCTTTTTCAGCCCTTTGTTGCCTCATGCCAACTTTTTTGAGACCTGTAGCACGTATTTAAATTTGAAATGAGCTCATTTTGTGCATAAAAAATGTACAAATTCTCAGTTTAAACATTTATTATGTAATCTATGTTCTATTATGAATAAAATATTGGCTCGTGTTATTTGAAATTCTTTTAGTTTTCATTTTATTAAAATTTAAAAAACGTCCCAACATTTCTGGAATTCAGGTTGTAAAATGAATTATTAATAATAATTAATTAATTAATTAATAATTAATTCCAAAAATACACACATTTTTATTTGATACATTTAAGGATTCTTTGATAAAAAGGAAGTTCAGAAGAACATTTATATAATATAGTAATTCTAAATGTCTTTACTGTAACTTTTGACCAATTTAATATGTCCTTGTTAAATAAAAGAATTATTTCATTTTTAATTACCCCAGCCTGTTAAAAGGGTATGTATAAATGATTTGTTTATATATGTTATAGTAGTATTGCTGTATTTTATCAAGAATAATATCTTGTTATGCAGAAAGCCAGTGCAAAGTTAATGTTGCATGGCTTGTTCATAAACCTAAAAAGACAAATATGAGCTTTGGCATAAAAGCATGAACACGTCATCATGTGTGCTATTTCTGTTCATAAACCTAAAAAGACAAATATGAGCTTTGGCATAAAAGCATGAACACGTCATCATGTGTGCTATTTCTGTCCAGAACAGCTTAGAGCCCTTTTCAGATTTTGGCTTGGATCTAAGAAAACCACACACACACACACACACACACACACACACACACACTGACAAAGACCTCTCTGCAACCTTATTGGCTTTGAAGGTCTGTTTAGGTCAGGAAGTCTTCAGCAGATAGTACATCTGTTTGGCCTTCCTAATTCGTACGGATGTGTGCTGAATTTCAGAACATCAAATCCAATCTGGATGTTAAAAACTTTAAGGATGTATAAAACACATTTAATGTCATTAGGTGAATAATGCTGTCTGCCTGCTGTCTGGAGGACATTTACTCTCTGAGACTCTGAAGGCAACCAGAGTGAAATATGTAACCTATAAAGAAGCTTATGTTTCTATAGGCCACCTGAACAGAGTTCATCCATTTGAATATGATTTAACATCTTGAAAATAACATTTGAAAAGAGTCCAGTTTCAATACACCTTTCATTCTAAACTTTAGATTCTTCTTATATTGAGCTAACTTTAAATGGAAACTGTGCCATTTCTGTAAAGTACTTTCTCCAGTCCCTGTTTTAGGTTAATTCCTCTGAAAAGTGAAACACTGGCTCTGTTGCACCATCAAACAATTAAGCATTGTTTGTGCAGCAGTTTAACATGTCAGCTTCTTGCTTAACCAGTGGTCTGAGTTCAGGACGGGACATTTTGTTTTTTCAACAGTGGAACACAATTGCTTGACAAGTGCAGATTTACTTTTTTGTGTTGACCTTTCTTGATAAAAAAAGGAAAGTTGAATGGGATATACACCTTTCAAAAGTTTAGGGCTGATTTGCTGCTCAAGAAACATTTCTTTCTATTGTCTGTGTTGAAAGCAGTTGAGATGCTTAATATTTTTGTGAAAACCATGATACATGCTTGTATTTTTTTGATGAATAGAAAGTTTAAAAGAACTGCATTTATTTGAAATAGTAATCTGTCGTAACATAGTGTTGTCTTTACTGTCACTTTTGGCCAATTTAATGCATCCTTGCTGAATAAATGGATTAATTTCTTTACCAAAAATCTTACTGTCCCCAAACTTTGGGCTTATCCCTTTTTAATAAATAAATAAATTAGCAGTTAATAGTCATTCGCAGATTGCAGGTTCACTTAAAACTATAAAATTCCAGATTTGATTTTTTTGGGGTCTGTAAGATAACTGAAGGTATCTGTGACTGATGAGAAGGTTATTGCAAATAATAATAATGAATTGTTTGCTAGCACAGCAGAAAGCAGGTGGAGAGCTGCTTGGCATGGGATACGGCTCCTTTAAACTGTTATAATGGCAGAGGGATTTCAATCAGGTTATCTATGAAATGGATAGGTTTTCACAGACAGAGATAAAAGCATGACCAGAATTGTTAGAGTAGTTTTTATATCCCTCAAGATGAATTTTGATCCATTACTGGTGATTAATCTGGGAAATGCATGTTAGGTCTAAAATAAACCTTCTCCTAGTGTCACATAACTTAAATAACGTGTAACAAATAACAAATCAGTCCTCTATCTAGAATAGAATTTGATTCTGCAGTTTATAATACTAGTTATTAAAGGGAAAAATTGAACTTTGTGTTTTTTAATGTTTTTAAATGTAATCATTTTAAATCCAAGACTCCATTGAAAGTTTGCTCAGAACCACTGATCTCTCTTTAATAATATTATGCCAACAAATGAGTCTTTATTCTTTAGCGCCTCTGAAGATAAAAGTGGTATTGAGAGAGATATTGAGAAAGATTTTCTACAAGTGCCAAATGGGATTTATGAATAATAAGCTGACCCTGGGGGTGAAAGGTCAGCGATCACACAGAATCGCCTTTTGTTAGAGATTAGAAAGACAGCAAGGCATTTGTAGACATCTGTTTGAATGCTTTCCTGGACCATCTTCAAAACTTGCATTGATCTTAGAGGAATGTATGTTGCCAGGAGGCTACATCATGTTGGAATCATTATTTTGCAAGTGCAAATTCATTAATAGTTCAACTGCCTGTTGTCATGAAGCGTTTTGTGTTTTGGCACAAGCAGCGTTTCTCTAACCCTGCACCCACTTCAAAACAGATCTAGACCATTAGAATTCATCTCACAGTGACCTAAATCTGTTTCACTTACATTGTTGCAGGAACACATGCACCTCAGACAAACAATGAACAAACTGATGGACTCTTACTATCAATAATGGAAACAGGTCGGCACGTTTTCCTCAGCACTGTTGTGAAAGCATCAGTACTTTCTCTTTCTCTCTGCTCAGATGCCTAATGCATCCTTACTCTCCCTCTCTCTCCATTACAGTCTTTCTCTTCCTCTGAATCTCTCTCTTCTCCATCTGCAGTGCAGTGCTGATTTGCACATATGCCGCTGATTGGCTCCGAGAGAAAATAAAGCCCCTCTAGATGAGATAATCACCAAAACACACACAATGATCTCGTGCAGTGCACGCTGGGCCTGGCTGTGTGTTTAGCTCTGGTATAATCAAGCAAATGAAGGTAATAGAAAGGAGCAGCCTACCTCTGACTCCGTCTTCCTCTCTTTTTTTCTGTCTCTGGATCTGTCGTTCCCAGACGGTTGCCTTACTGATCCTTTCACTGTGAATCTTCCTCCGGCTGCCGCCCCTGCCGTCTGTCGCTTCTCTTTCTGTCTCTCTGTGGTTCTCTCTCTTCCACACACATACACAAACCCCCTCCCCTTTCCATCCTCCCTCCACTCCTACCTCCTCCCCTTCTCTCCTCCGTTCATCCAGTATCCCCCAGCTTCTCTCTCTCTTTCTGCTGTCATTATGTCACCAGAGACAGAAGCAGGTGGGTGTTGTAAGACATGCAGGGACCGTGTTGCCTCCAGTGGGCATCTCTCCCCCCTCCCACCCTCTATGTCTTTTTTTTCTCTCTTTAGATTATTGTGTTCACTTGAACAGCTCTGAAAGCCTGAGCACTCATTCACTCACTGTCAGATGGAAGACATGGAGGTAGAGGCCCTCCCCATCCCCCTCCTCTCTCTTCCATGGGCATGCAGCGTATTTACATGTGAGTGTATGTGAGATTGTTGCTGTTTCTTTGTAGAACATGTAGATGGATTAATCCACAGTCCAGAGCTGGGTTTAGTGTGGTCCTGAGCTGTAGTATGGGTTTCAACAGTAAGGTTCAAAATATAAGACCTTATTGAAAATCTGATTTTTTTTAGATTTTTTTTCAGATAGATAGATAGATAGATAGATAGATAGATAGATAGATAGATAACTTCAATATAACTTCAATATACAATATAACTTCTAATGAAAAATGTATGATTAAATGTTAAAGGAATGTTAAATAAATAATGAAAATGTTTAATGTGTGTATAAATTAAAAACAGATTAAGTCAGCAAAAAATTATAAAGGAATTTTCTGTATTTTCACAATTATTATTTCACTTTGTGTTTTAGAGTTGAAGGAAATGTCCTTAAACTTAAAGGAATAGTTCACCCAAAAATGAAAATGAAAATTTTGTCATTTTTTACTCACCCTCATGCTGTTTCAAACCTGTATGAGTTTCATGTTGAACACAAAAGAAGATATTTTGAAGAATTTTGAAAAACCAAACAGTTGTTGGTCCCCATTGACTTCCATAGTAGGGAAAGAAATACTGTGGAAGTCAATGGGGACAAACAACTGTTTCATTACCAGCATTCTTCAAAATATCTTCATGTTCAACATAAGCAAGAAACTCATACAGGTTTGGAAGGATACGAGTGTGAGTAAAAGATGACAAAATGTTCATTTTTGGGTGAGCTATTCCTTTAACAGGAAAAATACTGGCAATTTTTTTGCCAGGACATTATTCGTTTTTCTACTATTTTTTTCTTACAGTGTAACTTGTAATGAAATATTGCATTGAATTTAAAAAAGAAGCGTTTTTACAAGCAAGCCCACTGTATGTTTGAGCTCAAATACGAGTGATTAAACTAAGCCACCTGACATTTTTTGACATGAATGTGTTATGATTATAACATGAATATACCAAATAAAATGTAAATAAATTAAATACAAATGTGGATAGACTTGCTAGTAAGTTTAAACATGAACTCTTAGATTAATAACGTGTGTGTAACCCAGTGTGTGTTTTTGATAGGGCCATGTGGTCCTCTTTTGACACAGTAGCCTTGCATAAATAATATGGATGTTCTTCAGTCAGAGCCCCTCATTAATGAGTGCAGGGGTCATCAAGGGTTGAATGGCTTGTTTTGGGGCTTCTGTCTAATTAATTCAGAGACATCTGTTACACCTGATATGACTCTAAGGAAAAGATTTACAAGAGCCCCTCTGTCACACACACACACACACACACACACACACACACACACACACACACACACACACACTGCACGGTGCATAAAAGGTCATCTTTTTAAATGGCTGTTTTCCCAGTATATCTAAACTTCAATATTTATAGTGTGTATGTTATTTGCTCTTATATGAACAGTCTTTTTATTTAAAATTTATGTTCAAGTGGCTTCCGATTTCCTCTGACTAATTTATAACTTTTCAGAATTTAACACAATAATGGACTTGAAAATGTTATTTTATAATGATTGTTATCAAATAAAACAAATGCTCGTATGTATTTAAAAAGCTAATAAACCAATACTGCAAAAAACAAAAACAAACAAAAAAATGTGATGTGTATATGCACATATACAAGAACAAATGGACAAATTATAGATAACTACACCTTTATTATTAATTTATATCCTTTCATTATACAGAACAAGATGAATCACTTTATTTATTTGATATCGCATTATTTATTTTTGTTTTTTTACAAAAGCTTTATGTACAGATAGAAAATATCCCAGTTACACATACATAAGTATATATATATATATATATATGAAGCAAAGAGACAGCTGAGTAAACAATGTCATGTTCTGATTTAAATAAATATAATTATTGGCACAACTAGGAGACATGGTTGTTTACTCCTCATCATTGCATAACTCTCCTATTCAAAAGACAACATCACAGTCAGGCACAGCGATCAATTTCTGGTGGCATGCATTGTCCTGGCATAAAATAAATTAATTCTTTGGAGAAGATATCAACCAAAAATTCATAACTGAATGTACCAGTTCTGTCTTTCTGATAGATAAAACTTAACACACACACACAAGACACAAGACATGACATGCTCGCTCCTACAAAGTGCAGTTACTGTCAGAATATAGATTAGATGCATCAGAACTACTGGATTACATTACATATTCTGCCCTTATTGCTTCCTCTGATAAGAACTTTAAATAAAATATGCCAAAATATTGTTTAATCCTTTATAATAACTTATTTTGAGTTGAAAACCACAGTAACATATGCATGATCTCTGTCAGATAACAAAACTCTGAATATGAAATGTGCAGACAAAACATAAGAAGTGACAAAAAATACAGATATCAACAGATGAGTGGTTAAGCATTCATCTTCATCTCGCATTGTCATACACAGGACACATTTATCAAGTTCGTGGTAGAAGAAACCCAATCATCAATGCACTTTTAAGAAGTGAGCATTTTATCCTGGGTGAATATATATAAAAAAGCATCTCTCAAATGCTGTTTGTGTATATACTTTGAGTCTGTGATCAGCTATTTGGTTTTGACAGTGTTAACGTTCCTGAAACATTTTGATCCAAGGCCTTTTTATAATTCATGTCACTATTGCACTCTTTTCTTGACCACTGGCTTTCTCTACTGTTTTCCTCATCTCTTCTCATCTCCTTGAATGAAGTAGGGGTTTTCATGACCCACCAGATAAGAGTAGCGTGTGGGGTTTAAGTCCTTAAAGGTCCTCATGCCATCTGTTCTGAGGTCATAAGAGCCCGACTGCAGAAGAAATGAAAGTCCATGTTAGCCACGTACGTTTAAACACAACCCACAACGCTTCATTCTCTCAGCACATCTCATCTTATAATACCAGCATGCAGGAAAAACACAATAACCTGCTTAAAAATTCATGCAAAGCTTATGATGGCATGCAAACAGGTCAAACCAGAGATCAAAAACGTAACAGTAATACACCTCAGACTCAGAGAGTACTGTATATACGGCGATGGGAAGTGTTGATGCCAGTCACAAAGAGAAAAGAGGAAATACAAGCAAAATAAAGGAATATTCCTTCTAGGTTAAATACGTAGGTGACGACAAAGGTGATGTTGGTGGTACATTCATTATTTTGGTAATGCTAATGCTGCAGAAGGTACACACTTAAACTTTAAGTTGTATTTAACCCAGAATACTCCTTTATATGAAAGAACTTGGAGACCAAGCTCTTTTTAAAGCAAGTCAGTTCACTTGGCAGCCATATTTGTAACACAGTTTTCAAACATACAAGCTGTGAAAGACCCCAATTTATGGAAATTAATAACAAATATCAAAAGTTTGGGGTCTGTAAGATTTTTTAAATGGTTTTTGAAATAAGTCTCTCATGCTCACCAAGGCTGCATTTATTTGATACAGTAATATTATTAGTTTAAAATATTATTATTTTCAAATGTAATTTAGTCCTGTGATGACAAAGTTGAATTTTCAGCTTTCAGTGTCTTCACTGTCAAGTGATCCTTCAGAAATCATTCTAATATGCTGATTTGATGCTCAAGAAACAATTCTTAGTATTATCAATGTTAAAAACAATTGTTCTGCTTAATATTTTTTTTTCAGGATTCTTTGACAAATAGAAAGCTCAAAATAATTTAAAAACATTTTAGCTGTCTATCTTAACTGTGAGACGGGACTTCCATTCCAACAGCCACCATATTGAGCATTTCAATAACGCAATTGGCTCTTTTAAGTTTAAGGCGGAACCACAGCCTGTATGTTGTGCATTCATACATGTATCAGTGGACCGTCTCTGCCTTTTACAGTCCCTGACGACACGCCAGGACACACCAGGAGTCGGTGACTTACCTTTCCTCCAATCTTCTATAGTCATAGTGTTTGGAGTGAGGAGAAATCATGCCCATATACGGGATACCACATACACAACACAACGACCACAAATACGTGCACAAACACACACACAAAGAGGTTTGTTTATGAGGTAACCCATCACAAAACTTGTACATCCATTATGATAAAATTCTGATTTCATACATTAAAATTATGAAATCTACTGAGGGATAGCCCAGTTGTACTATGTACTACTGTTAGCTTTCCGCTAACCGCAAATGCAATTGTTTCACTAATGCAATAGACCCTCTTTATATGTGGCATTGTTAGGACTACATCTGCTCATAATGGACTTCAGTCATTCAGTCAAGAAATACTTTGGAGAAAATTAGCATAATCCAATCTTTGTATCAACTGGGAGTATGTCATTGGTGTTCAGCTTGGCAGGCAGAGTAAGATTTGGAAATGGACAAGGGTCTGATTGAACAAAATATGTTGTATTTGTTTGTGGTGTGATATATCTGTCATGTGGCTGATACTATTATTAGTGTTAGTATGAGATACACAGGGCACATGCAGGGTTAATGGAAGAATTTCAACTAACTTACAGTGGGGTCATTTCTTAAAATTATTTTAAAAAGAGGTATAATTCATAATATAAATTAAGCAATATAAAATAATAATATGAATATAATATATAAAAAAGATAATTTTACACTACTGTAAAAGTTTGGGGTCTGTAAGAATTTTTAATGGTTTTTGAAAGACATCACATATGGTCACCAAGGCTGCATATATTTGATCAAAATATACAGTAAAAATGTGAAACATTATTACAGTTAAAATAACTGCTTTCTGTTTGAATATATTTTAATGTTTAATTTATTCCTGTGATGGCAAAGCTGAATTTCCAGTCAAATGATCTAATATGTAGATTTTCTCAAGAAACATTTCTTATTATCAGTGTTGAAAACAGCTGTGCTGATAGTTATTTTTTGTGGAAACTTGCCCCCAAATTTTGAACAGTAATGTATATGCATAATTTAATTTTACAATAGTTATTCAATGAAAAAATTCCACACATGAGCTTGTCTTTGAAACAGTACAAAACCCACTGTAAGTTAAAGACAAGTGTAACTGCTCCAAAGGGTTTAACTGGTTATTAATTATTTGTGAATTTTGACTGAAAGGAGGTACTCACCAATCCATTACTGTGGCCTTTCTTGCCTGGCCCTTCAGACATCTCTAGACTGTTTCCAGTGGCATCAATGCTGGAACTAGATGTCAGAGTGGCACGGGGAATATGGGTGATGTCCTGCGAGGGCCAAGTGGTCCGGATCTCCTCAGCAGGGTACGGGCTGTCGTAATAATTGCTGCTTGACTTCTTCTTGCTGTGAAATAAACAATAAACACACAAATTGTTGATAAGTACGAAATGTACATTCATAAACAAGCTTAAAAATCTCGCGTAGAGACATTCAAATGCACGTCCTATACCTGACGTGTCATGATCACTCACCTACGAGTCACACAGATGTAGATGAGAACAGCCAAAATCACAATGAGCAGAATTCCCCCTAATACACACGCCACCACCACTAGAGCCAACAAAGAGGCTACACAGAGATACAAGGTCATTAGACACACATATTCACACAAAATTATTACTTTAATGGTTAAAAATTAAGAAATACTGTAATAATAATATCTTACAGTCATCACAGTTGAATCCAGAATAGCCAAATGGACATCTGTTTAAAAAAAAGGACATGAACATGCTGACACTTATCTGCAGTTGTGTGACTGTTGCAATATTGCCTTGACACAAGGGGGCAGTAGTTTCTATTACAAATACACTGATCATACACTCCACCATTGGATAAAGCAGTTCAGTTTGTGACAAGGAAGACATTTAGTATTTCTGAACCATCAAGTTTGAGGTATGACTGTGGTTCACATTACTGGAACAGATAAATTACACACAGACACTGTTTTACTAAAATGAGAGTGTGTTATTAAGAACAAAGAAATGAAATAGTTCTCACTGAACACACGTGTCCTCCTGCGCTTTGTAGCCACTAGGGCAAACTGTGAAAAGAATAGAGAGTAAATAGACTGAATCACAGAAAGATGGTAGAGCAGACAGAAAAACAATGAACTAAACTATGTATTGTTTCAGATTTGTGTGATTCCTATACCTGCCAATAGTTGCCGGATCAAGAAAATCTACTAGCCAAAAACATTTTCTCACCATGAAACTGTATTAATTATTTATTTAACAAATGTTTTATTTCTTAATTGTTTTCATTCTTCACGGAGGTCACGGATGATTATGATATGCACACACAAATGTGCACATGGTAGTCCACACAAATGGAGTAATAAAGACACATGCTCACCTCTACAGCTTCTGGTCTGGTAAAGGCTAGATACATGGCCAGGTTTGCAGACACAATTAGCTGTCCCGTCTTTGGTCTCACACAATGTAGTGTTAATATCACAAGGAGGAGGATCTTGCTCACACAGATTGGTTGCTATAAAGAAAGAGACAGTAGGTAGTTGTTTAGATAGATGCATGACGGAAAGTGTTTATCTTAGGTCCTTTAAGTTTTCATCATGTTTACCTTCACTGGTTAATTTTAAATGCTCCAAATGTAACAAATTAATTTCTATATATATAAATATTTAATGTATTCTCTTATTTAATATGAAGTCATAAAAGGCTACATGCATTATAATTGCAAACAAATGTGCATAACAATTCAATATTTAATAAAATTCTTTAGCAATAATTAATTAGTTGTAGATGGTAGCATAGTTAGTGGTCATATCAGCATCTTGAAAGTTTTTCATGTAGAAAACTCCAGTATATTTTAGGGATATAGACAGACAATCTTTTATGTGATCTAAAATGTTCACAATTACAAAACATGGCCAGAGTCATGGCTAAACATCTCTAAACACCCCGTGTTTGGCACTGTATTGTATTCTTATTTGAGGAACTATCATTTACGGTTTAGCAAGGGAAGTTGCTTTATCAATATTTGTGGAAATGCACAAAGTATGCTTCATGCTCTTAAGGTAATTTGTTGCCTAAACAGGAATTAATGTTTTAAATGTTTGTTAAGTAATGTAAATGTAAATAAAGAATGATTTAATATGAAAATTTTGTATATAATTATGTGAGAGCAGTATACTGAAACTAGTATAATGTATTGTATGATTTTCTATGTGGACATTAATACGCCTGTTTCACTGTTTTCATATCACAGCTTATACATCTTTTCAAACTACTCACCAGTGTATTCAGCATTAGCAAGAATGCCACAGTTTGTCTTCTCACAATCATCTATAGCAGTTTTCATGGCAGATGCAACCAATTCCTGTGTGACTGGAGAATTGGGCTCAAAAAAACTGTTTACTGTGGCCACTATACTGCCAGACCTGTAAGTATTTACATATAGATTACTATTTTGCAAATATGATACATATGTGTAAGAGCTGTGGTTAAGCAGTGTTTCAAAGGGTCACTTACCTCAACCGAATTACTGTGCTGTTAATGTAGTTTGGCTGGTTACGCAGAGCTTCATTTACCTATTGCGAAAAGGAAGAAAGAGTAATGATTTAGGCTCCAAGGCAATATAGAGCAATAATTCAAATTTTACTCTGAATATAGCTAAAATATGATCAATTCTATAAGAAACTCAAATTAATTAATGTATACAATACATTGTATAATTAATGCAGTTATAATGGCACATTCCTAACTTATTTATACTGTATTTACCAAAAATGTTTTGTTTTTGCAATTTTAAATAAGATTGTTGCATATGGTATATGTTGCATATTTAGTACACTAAATTTTTTTTATTTATTTTATATTTATTTTAAAAATCTATATTTCCAACTGCACATGGTTCCAGCGTATGAAAATAAATATTTAAAAGTGAAATGTTAAAATTAATAGACCAGATTGTAATGTAAGTTTGTGACCTACCGCAGCAATGATCTCTTTAGCAGTTTTCTCGAATTCAGGTGATTGTGGATTGTTCATAGCCTCTTCAAAAGTGCGGTTCACCCGCAGTGTACTAGGGAAGGTTTTAGCTTTAAATAAACACAGGGTGTGAGGAGAGAGAATGGGGGTGTTAAAGTGCTTACACTTTTTGTCTTGTTAGTCTTTTTACTACAAAGAATCTTCCTAACAATCACATGATATCATATGATTTATATAAACAATTAAATATAGAAGGATTTTTGTAATGTCCCATGGTCCTGTCTAAGAAAGAGAATAAGTGGCCAAGAGGCTTGGCATCAGATACGTACTTTCCACACAGGCGTTATTTAAAGGAATAGTTCCTGTCACACACTGACAGATGGAGTTCACACAGACACTGAGTGGTGGGCAGGGCACTGCAGGACAGGTAGCTAAAAGAAAAAAGATGTCACTCAGTGTTTGTGAATGGGAGAAATTACTAAATGTAATTGTGAACTCCTTATTACTTAGAATTACTCCGCAATATACAATCACACAACACATTAATTCAAACACACCTGGTGTGGTTGTAGTGTTAGTTGGGTTAGTAGTAGAGACAGTGGGTCCAGTTGTTGAGTTGGTAATGGGTGGTGTAGTAGCATTTCCTGGTGTAGACTGAGGTGGTGGGGTAGCATTCCCTGTTGTAGTATTTCCTGGTGTAGCTATGGGTGGTGTGGTAGCGTTTACTGTTGCATTGTTCCCTGGTGTAGTTAGAGGTGGTGTAGTAGCATTTGCTGGTGTAGTTATGGGTGGTGTGGTAGCGTTTACTGTTGCATTGTTCCCTGGTGTAGTTAGAGGTGGTGTAGTAGCATTTGCTGGTGTAGTTATGGGTGGTGTGGTAACGTTTACTGTTGCATTGTTCCCTGGTGTAGTTAGAGGTGGTGTAGTAGCATTTGCTGGTGTAGTTATGGGTGGTGTGGTAGCATTTACTGTTGCATTGTTCCCTGGTGTAGTTAGGGGTGGTGTTGTAGCATTTACTGGTGTAGTGATGGATGGTGTGGTAGCGTTTACTGTTGCATTGTTCCCTGGTGTAGTTAGAGGTGGTGTAGTAGCATTTGCTGGTGTAGTTATGGATGGTGTGGTAGCATTTACTGTTGCATTGTTCCCTGGTGTAGTTAGGGGTGGTGTTGTAGCATTTACTGGTGTAGTAATGGGTGGTGTGGTAGCGTTTACTGTTACATTGCTCCCTGGTGTAATTAAGGGTGGTGTAGTAGCATTTACTGGTGTAGTGGTGGGTGGTGTGGTGGCATTCGCTGTTGCATTGTTTCCTGGTGTAGTTAGAGGTGGAGTGGTAGCATTTACTGGAGTAGTGATGGGTGGTGTGGTAGTGTTTACTGTTGCATTGTTCCCTGGTGTAGTTAGAGGTGGTGTAGTAGCATTTACTGGTGTAGTCATGGGTGGAGTGGTGGCATTCCCTGTTGTATTGTTTCCTGGTGTATTTAGAGGTGGTGTAGTAGCATTTACTGGTGTAGTTATGGGTGGTGTGGTGGCATTCCCTGTTGCATTGTTCGCTGGTGTAGTTAGAGGTGGTGTAGTAGCATTTACTGGAGTAGTGATGGGTGGTGTGGTAGCATTTACTGTTGCATTATTCTCTAGTGTAGTTAAAGGTGGTGCAGTAACATTTACTGGTGTAGTCATGAGTGGTGTGGTAACATTTACTATTGTATTATTCCCAGGTGTAGTTATAGGTGGTGTGGTAACATTTACTGTTGCATTATTCTCTGGTGTAGTTGGAGGTGGTGTAGTTGCATTTACTGGTGTAGTTATGGGTGGTGTGGTAGCATTTACTGTTACATTGTTCACTGGTGTAGTTGGAGGTGGTGCAGTAGCATTTACTGGTGTAGTTATGGGTGGTGTGGTAGCATTTACTGTTGCATTGTTCACTGGTGTAGTTGGAGGTGGTGCAGTAGCATTTACTGGTGTAGTTATGGGTGGTGTGGTGGCATTCCCTGTTGCATTGTTCGCTGGTGTAGCTAGAGGTGGTGTAGTAGCATTTACTGGAGTAGTGATGGGTGGTGTGGTAGCATTTACTGTTACATTGTTCCCTGGTGTAGACATGGATGGTGTAGTAGCATTTTCTGTTGCATTATTCTCTAGTGTAGTTAAAGGTGGCGCAGTAACATTTACTGGTGTAGTCATGAGTGGTGTGGTAACATTTACTATTGTATTATTCCCAGGTGTAGTTATGGGTGGTGTGGTAACATTTACTGTTGCATTATTCTCTGGTGTAGTTGGAGGTGGTGTAGTTGCATTTACTGGTGTAGTTATGGGTGGTGTGGTAGCATTTACTGTTACATTGTTCAC
>JAFVLL020005331.1:0-25014 GCA_021397915.2 Tor tambroides | reverse complement strand
GAAAGTAATTAGTCTTTTAATATGTCATAAATTGATTTTTGTTGTAAATATGCCCGACAAGACTGTTACACTGAATGACATTTTAGTGGGTGTCTATATATATATATAATTGTTATTTGTCCTGTAAAGAGAACATAAATGTGTATTTTGGTTGTTTTCTTTCTGCTAATCTAAAAGACTATGACTAGTCTAAAACTTAAAATCTCAAAATTGACTAGTGCATGAAAAAACAATCATTTTACCTTAAAAAAACCTTAGTTTAATCTTAATATAATCTTTAGCAAACCTCAAAATAAATATCAAATTTCCTTCCTGTACATTGCAATGTTGTAATGCCTAATTTTAAAATAAATGCTGTTAGTATTTTAGTTTCAATTTATTAAGACAATATAGTAAAGAACTGTAATATCTGCCATTCACTGGTTATCAGTCATTACATTAAAATGATGATTGTCTTATTGTACTATGAAAAATGTATCAGAGAACTCAAAAGGTCTTCCGAGTCCATCAAGACCATTTATTGAAATTAGACTGCAAAAACAGCTCAATGTGGATTTCAGTGTAAAATGTTAGTAGTTTTGTTACAGGCTTTGCAAAAGGAGTTATTGAAGTATTTGGCAGCACAAAATATGTTCAACTGACATGCAAAGAAAGTTTAATTTTAAGGTTCAGAAAGAGGTTGGAATATGACTATGAAGTAAATTACTACTGCTTCAGGAGTAAGAAACTTGACTAACATCATAAATGTAAATAAAAGGAAAACGTATCAGAATCTCTTTCAGGGTGTCTGGGTGAAGTTAAAGCCCGCAGGCAGAGTGTGTTTGCAGTATAGTGTCAACTATGATAAAACTATAAGAAAATACAGAGATCTGGATTTGGCTTGGTGCCTGTTTAGTGGGGTCCCATCTCTCTCAATCATGTCTCCCTGCTGTCCCACAAAAACACATTTCTTTCAGCAGTTCAGATACCCAAACAAGGCAGAAACGAGAACAGTAGAGAGAGAGAAAGCCAGAGAGGATTAAAACAGAATGGAACATAAAGAAGGTCAGTCATAAAAAGATGCACCCCTTGCTTCACCAGCTAACACCCGTCAATTCACTTACCGCCCTGTCAAGCGACCCTCCCTCTAATAAATAAGTAGGCAGAATGAACAACCTCAGCAAAGACAAACCAATGTGTTCTCAATTAGCCACCTCCTGAGGAACAAGAGAGAGGGAAGGAAAATGATGATGGGTGAGAAAGGGGACGTTCTGAGGCGGAACAAGGGGCTGTAGAGGTGATGCTTTGCCCCAGATGGTTTATGGTTAATGGTTTAATTATCTGCTTTTGAAGCTTAACAAAGAACTAAATGCTCTGGAACTAAATGCTCATCCCAGCTAGAGAAAAGCGAGACGGGGCATCTGACAAGCTGATCTCTCTCTCTTTCTGCATCTCGCTATGCAATTGTGTGCTTGGTTGATCAGTTGAAAACAGGAAGTGGGATGGTGGCTATATTGTCTGTCGCTCTCACCCGCTGTCTTGCCTCAGTTCTCTTCTTTGAGCATAATCCACTATTCATCGCTCCATTCAAACCGAAATCCCACACTGCACAGTCATGGACACATACACACACACTGCGTTCTCATTAGCACATGTGCCAGCACAAACAGAAGCTGCATGCTTGTGAATACATTCACACAAACTCATCATAGCAGGCCCCAGAAGCCATTGAGATTATGGCTGGCCCCAAGGACACACACTGCACACCTCTATGGGATTCAGCTTTGAAAGAAATGCCTCGGCTGTCACATCACCATTTGGTTTGTTTGGTGTGGGGCTCAAAGGGAGTAAAATTCTTTTGTGTTTGTGTGTGTTCTCTCTCTTTTGAACAAAAACAGGGCAAACATTACTTAGGCAGAGATTCACTGGGGGCTGTGCTCAATATGTGACCCTGGACCACAAAACCAGTCTTAAGTCGCTGGGGTATATTTGTAGCAATACCCAAAAATACACTGTATGGGTCAAAATTATTGATTTTTCTTTTATGCCAAAAATCATTAGGATATTAAGTAAAGATCATGTTCCATGAAGATATTTAATAAAATGGAAAAATCTTATTTTAAACTGTAATACTATGTCACAATATTAATGTTACTGTATTTTTGATTAAATAAATGCAGCCTTGAGTATATGCTTATTTCAAAAACATCAAAATATATTACCAACCCGAAAACATTTGAACAATAGTGTGATTTTCTTGTGTTCATTTAGCAGAAGAATGAGGAAAATAATTTTAATGTTTTAAGACTTGAAGAAATGCTCCTTTTCATTGGTTTGGATTAAAATGTCAAAAGAAAAGATTAATTTCTAGTTCATCTGCTGAACTAGAGTATGAAGCATTGGGTGTACAAGAGGATTTTTCTGTTAAAACTGATTAAATATAGCAAATGTAGAAAATGAAGTGCAAGACTCGGGTGCTTTATTAAGCATCAAAGTGAGTCGTGATGTTTTGTATTCACCTAACAACTTATTCAGTAAATCTCTTCTGGTGTTCCACAGAAAAAGAAAGTCAGGTTTGGAACAACATGAGGGTGAGTAAATGATAACAATGTTCATTTTGGTGTGAACTATCCCTTTAAACCTGAGTTTTAAGGAATTTAATGATTTGCACATAGACTCTGCATCAGTCATTCCTTGATGATAACATTTTAGTTTGAGCATGTATGCGTTGTGAAATCAGTTTCAGATATCACAGCATTTCTCAATCATTCCATTGCACACACACATACATACATACCAATGCATCGCCTGTGCTGACATCCTCATAATTCATGCATCTCTGGTTTGTCTTTCTGTCAGCAGTGAAAATGTGGGTGTTGGGTTCAGGTTAATTATGTGTGTGTGAGAGAGACACTTGTTTCATGCTCTACTGTCACACAGAGAATGTGAGGGCCAGAGAGTCTTTAAAATCAAGCGGTGGTTCATGCATTGACTCGGAATGGCGGTCATGATCCTTGACCTTGGAGTTATCCAAGTTGTCGTCTCCTCCCCAGACACAAAAAGCAGAGCACAAACCAGCCTTGTACAAAGAGAGAAACTCTCTCAACACTACAACTTTGCAGAGCTTCTAACAGACAGTGGATCTTAAAGGGATAATTCACCCAAAAATTAAAAGTCACTCACCCTTATGTCGTTCCAACTCCATAAGACCTTCGTTCTTCTTCGGAGCACAAATTAAGATATTTTTGATGAAATCTGAGAGCTTTCTGACCCTGCATAGACAGCAATGCAACTACCATGTTCAAGGCCCAGAAAGGTAGTGAGGACATCCTTAAAATGATCCATGTGACATGAGTGGTTCAATCTTAATGTTATGAAGCAACGAGAATACTTTTTGTGTGCAAAGAAATGTGTCTTGGTAATGTCGTGAATGCACGTCGAAGACTGACTGGGAAGAGAAGAAATTGTTGTGTAAAGTTATTTTTGTTTTCTTTGCACACAAAAAGTATTCTTGTAGATTCATAAAATTAAGGTTGAACCACCGATGTTACATGGACTATTTTAACAATGTCTTTACTACTTTTCTTGAACGTGGTAGTTCCATTGCTGTCTATGCAGGTTCAGAAAGCTCTTGCATTTCATCAAAAATATCCTAATTTGTGTTCTAAAGATGAACAAAGGTTTTACGTGTTTGGAACGACTTGAGGGTGAGTAATTAATGACAGAGTTTTCATTTTTGGGTGAACTATCCCTTTAAAGGGAAATCTTTTTGATACTACACTCCTAGAAAAAAAGGTACAAAAGCTGTCATTAGGGAGATACCTTTTCATAAAATACACTTTTGTACTTTATTTACCCCTAAAGAGTGCATATTAGTACAATAAATGGACATATTGTTATTACCTAAATTCTACATATTAGTACCTAAAAGGTACATGCTGTGTTAGTACCTTTTGAAAGGATACCACTACTACCCTAATGAAAGCTTTTGGACCTTTTTTCCTCAGAGAGTGTATAGACATTGCAAGTAAATTGCTGTGAAAGTATATATGGCTACTTCAAACTTTAGAATATTTTTGTCACTTATATGACCCTGAAAACCAAGATCTTGCTCTCTTTCAGGATGTTTTTCTTCTATAATTTCACAGAATATCCTGTTTTTATGTATGTAATTCAAGCTCTCATATTAACTTTTCAAATGTACAGTCTTGAGGTGAAACACCTGACGATAATGTCAGACTGATTGTGGAGTTTGTAATGGAAAATAAATGATTGCATGTTTGGAAATGTGTTTATGTTGGAAAGGAATTCATGGGTGAATTTGCGCAGTTCTCTATTTTATGCTTGTTAGTTTTAAAGCATTTCTGTAGATTAGCTTCGAATGCTGCTAATTAGCAGGGTTACCGTAGCACCCGTTTCAGAGAAATATGAGTTAGGCGCTTGTTTTTGTTAGGGCTTTCGGATAAGCAGTGCATGACCACATCACAGACATACCACTTGGCAGCGCTCCACAGCCCTGCTGCACTACAATCCATGCGTGCCATCTGATCTTGACGGCAAATTCTAGTGCTAGTCAGAGTCTGCGAGAGAGAAATAGAGCGCTACTTTTATAAAAGGGATAGTTAACTCCAAAATGTCAATGATGTAATCATTGTCATGATTTACTCACCACCAGGTTGCTGCAAATCTGTTTGACTTTATTTCTTCCAGACTAAGCTGGTTACGCTTTTCCATGCAGTTACAGTGAATGGTGACTGAACAGTTTAAGCTTCAAAAAGGACGCAAAACACCATAAAAGTATCATGAAAGTGATCTACCTGACTAGTGTACTGTATTTCAAGTCTGAAGACATGATAGCTTTGTGTGAGAGACAGACCTCCAGTGAGCTGTAACTGCTGTGAATGAATCATTGAGTCAACTGGATCAGTGCATTTTGTGAATGAATCATTCAGGCTAGTTTTATGAACTGGACGAACTGATTCATCGAAAAGATTCAAGTGTGATTCACTTATGAACTGGACATTGCTGCTTCTGAGTTGAACATCTTTTCTCCTTATGTGTCCCACAGAAGAAAGTAAGTCATACATGAGGGGGAGGAAATGATGACAGAAGTTTCATTTTTAGGTGAACTTTCACTTTAAGAACACATTCTGTGACAGTGTACTGTCATGATGAAACCAGTTACACAGAAAGATGAAACATGGCCAGATGGAAGGTGTTAGGAAGATGGGTGAAGCTGGAATATATTACTGGTTTCTACAAGATATCATTCCTTCTTGCTTGGTTAACATTGCTTTCTCTTACCTTCTCTCATTCAGACGTTTGAAACCACATCCCATGGCTCACAGCTTCACTCAGCACACCTTCCGTCTTTCCTTTCATCTCTCCATCTCTCATCCCCTCATTTCCCTCACCATTATTTTTGGATCCTTTCTGTTTTTCCTTGATTTTTCTTTGCTCTCCCTCTCTCTGCGAGCTGGAAGGAGACGCCCAGTTCCTTCATGGAGGTCCTGCAGCCTGTGGCTCTCCTCAGGGTTGCTGGGCTCAGGAGTTTGTAATGCTGGGGGTCTTTTTTCTCTATGATGATTGCTTTGGGGCCACTGAGTGTTTCAGGGTCCACTGAGCATTCTAGAGGGCCCCATTCTAGCATGAAGTCCTACACACACAGGCACACAGTCCTCCTGACTGCAAAACACCTGTTTGTAATAGTATGTGTTCTAATATTTACATCTAGTGACAGGGGTTTGGGCTTATTGTGGATTTAATAGTTTGGATTTTGCCTGTTGTCTATTTATCTAATTTGTCTTTCTCTGGTTTGTATTTTGTCTCTCTATCTTTATTTTACTCTGTATTGAGACCAGCTTTGTGCATTAGAGAGATTGTGTAAAGTCAATATCCGTTCATACAATAGAGTTGCTTAAGGGAAAGAGATTTGGCCTTTATTTGAAAATAGTATGAAAGTGTTTTGAATGCTGATAAAAGATTCTATTTATTGGTTTTGTTTAAAATGAGCACATTGTTTTTCCTACTCTTATCAAATAAGTTTTTTCCTTGAAACACAAACAGTCCTGGGTCTGTGTGGCACTGGGTTGCTTTTTCTCTTTTCATGTTTTTATGTGCTTTACAGAGTTCTTTCCCACATTGTGTTTCATTGTGTTTAACTGAAGGTCAAACTTTTTCAAGAGACAGCCAAAATGTGCCCTAATACAGACCTCTTCTTTCTGTCACTAACACAATTTAGTGCCATTTCGCAGTTGGTAATTCATTGTAAAAATCTGCATATTTTTCACAATACCCAGAATTCAGTGTAACCAGGCCCTACAGTAAATGAGCTAGATGAGTGCTTCACTCTATTTTGTGTCGTTCTTTTCAGTGCAAATATATACCCTTTTGGGGTCAGTAAGAGTTTTCAGCATTTTTGAAGTAAGTCTCACAAAAGCTACATTTATTTGAAAGCAATATTGTGAAATATTTTGTTTATGTTTAAAATAACTGTTTTCTATTTTAATATATTTTAAAATATAATTTATTCCTTTGATGCAAAGCTGAATTTTTAGCAGCCATTACTTCAGTCTTCAGTGCCACATGATCCTTCATTCTAATTATACTAATATTCTAATATGTTTATTTGGTGCTCAAGAAACATTTCCCAACATTTCAATGTTGAAAACATTTGTGCTGCTTAATATTTTTGTAGGAACTCTGATACATGTTTTTAAGGATTCATTGATGAATAGAAAGTTTATCAAAGAAAAGAACAGCATTTATTTGAAATATAAATAATATAATTTTTTTTTAAGGTTTTCATGAAGTACTTAAAATCAAAGATGAGCTCAAAAAATTGTATCTCTTGTGTGTACGTGTGTGTGTGTGTGTGTGTGTGTGTGTGTGGTTCAGGTATACCTTACGTTGTGGGGACAAAATGCCCCCACAAAGTTGGCAATATCCAAAATCCTTGTCCTTGTGGGGACATTTTTTGGTTCCCACGAGGAAAACAGCCTATAAATCATACAGACTGTATGTTTTTTGAAAATATATAATAGTAAATAATTTTGTCTGAGAGGGTTAGGTAAGGGGATAGAAAATACAGTTTGTACATTACAAAAAAAAACATTATGTCTAAGGAATGTCCCCATAAAACATGGAAACCTGTGTGTGTGTGTGTGTGTGTGTGTGTGTGTGTGTGTGAAAGGAGAGGGGCCCCTCATTGGAAACCGCAGTAAAGTTGAGGTCTGCAGAGGTCACCACACCTCAGTTGAAGGTGTCATCATTGGGACAACAGAAAGAACAGAGAATAGGATGACAGATTCACAGAGATGTAACAAGAAAGCTGTGATTGGTGGTTTGGGCTTACAGAGATTGGGTCATGGTGGTCAAACTGACAGGCCAGTGAGCAAACACTGCCTGATAGGCAACCTGCTGTGGAAACAGTGAAACGCTCAGGGAGTGAGAGCTAGTTCATTTAGAGACCGCACAGAAAAAAAGAGGACTAAAGGTTGAGGAGGAGACGAGTAAGGGATGCTTGAGGTCACTCATATGTTTGCCATGTGTGAAGAAAAATAGGAGAAAGTCTTCACATGAAAGAAGTGTTGTTTTTTTGTGTGTTTAAAGGAATAGTTCACCCAAAAATGAAAATTTTCTCCAGGATGTAAATGAGTTTGTTTCTTCATCAAAACATTTGGAGAAATTTAGCATTACATCACTTGCTCACTGATGGAGTGAATGGGTGCCATCAGGATGAGAGTCTGAATGAGAGCATGACTTCAGTCATCAGTTAACATCTAGTGAAGTGAAAATCTCATTTGAATCAGAAGAGAAATATATACAGATCAAGCACTGTTTGCAAGCAAAAAACAGCCCAAAACTGTTTTAAACACACATGTTGAAAGATTTTAATGTGGATTTTTCATTGGAAGAAGCATTATTATGCACTCATAGGCTGGCCAGAAGTGGTTTAAAATTAAACACATGGTGGGCAAGTGATGTAATGATAAATTTCTCCAAATCTGTTCCAATGAAGACACATGCATCTAATTACAGTGCATCATCATCATTCGTTTTTAAACTTAAAATTAGTTACACATTTTTAAAAACTACATTTTTTTTATTATTATTTTATGTTTGATTTATTATTATTTTTATTACATCTTTTGTTATATTGGTCAAGTGAAAAGTCAGATTTCTCTCTGGTAACATATGCAGGGACTTTCCACTTAAATCCACCCTGGCAAGCTTGTGTTCATCTGCTTTCTCTTTTGAGTACCATTCAAAATCAAATCAACAACCGATGTGTAGAAGCAAGCCCTTGCCCTACATTTCTGTAATCTGTTACACTTTGTTACATCACAGTGCAGCAGAAAAGATCTGTCACTACTTCTGTTTCATCTCAACTTTAATATTAACATATAACTAAGGACTGACACTGTAATAATAAACATTTATTTTTCATTGCTTTTTGTGTAAATGAATAGATTTATTTGCTTTAGCGGTAATGTCCATAAAAATGCTTTTCTAAAAAGATGAAAGAGAGAAAAATTAAAAAAATGAGTAGGTGAGGCCTTATCACTGAAACCTTGTGTCTGTGTAAGAGAGAGATGTGAAGCGGTAAAAGGGTATGGTATGATGGAATGCTCCCTAATGTGTTTATATGAAACTTTTTTCATTTTTCAGGTTGGTTTTAGTCGAGTGAGTGATGTGTGTGAACGAGATTGGAGACAGGATGGCTGTGGAATGTGCTGCACTGTCATTGCAGGTGCCTCTCCCAGAATGCACTTCAGTTCTTTGTGTGATGTCACGATAACATCAGTCGTCCTGTCACAGCGACAATGGCTGTGCTTTTGACCCCACCCCCCAGACCCCAATAATTATCCCGGGCTAGATTGTGATTGGAGGGGTCAGACTAATAGGGCACCCCATGTAAGGAAACCACAGAGATAAACTCATGCCAGACTGAATTACAACACTTGCATACATACACTCACTCTATAATTCACAGTTCAGCCTCAGCAAGACTCCAGTGCCGTCACACAGGAAGAGTAATAATTACATGGAAATGAAACCTTTCATTTAACAATGTCATCTGTCCCTTTGCGCTCTTCCGCTCTCTCTTTCATTCTCTTTGCTTCCCCATCATCAAGATGAATTGAGCTGAAATGCAATTCTTTCAAGTGCATGTGCCCACCATGTGTTCATGTCCCAGTGTGAGTGTGTGTGACTGATTGACTGTGGTGAAAGCGGGCTGCCAAGCCAAACCAAATCGACATAAATCTACACTTAACCACAAAGGCTCCAGCGATTACACAAAAGCTCTGTTTCAAAACCTAGTGTGCTGCTTCACTGCCTACTACTCACATAGACTGCTACCTTCTGAGCATCTTAAATTTTATGAAATCTCTTAAATGACTGATTTAAAACACTCTTCAGTTTGCAGTTGAGTTTGAAATCTGCCTTCAGTTTTGAGTACCATCTCAAAATCAAATCAACAACCAACGTGTAGAACCAAGTCATTTTTTCGATAATTTGATACATTTTGTTACATCACAGTACAGACGTAAGTATCTGTTGTGACGTCTTTCATTGCAACATTAGTGTTAGCATGTAGCTAAGCTAACAACAAGACACTTTAATAAACAGAAATATGTAGCACACACAAGTATTGGATATGTTTAATTACACAAAACTAATTTTTACTATTTTTTATGGAGCACATTTTTGTTTATGTTAAGTATGTCACCTCATCTATATCTTGGCTTCATTTTTATAACATATGAAGTTTATCAACAGCATTTCTCTCAGTTGCCATTTTGGATTCTTTTTCCACTGAATTCACCACAGAAACACAAGGATGTACATGGATACAGGGACTCAAGAATTTGACTAAACATATCAGGAGTGTGCCTATGATGCCTTAAAATGTTGCTTCCATAGGAAGCTCACTAGGTTTGAAATTGAGCAAAAAATGTGCTGAATGGCTGAAGTGAATTTTTGAAGGGGTTTGAATTTCATGGGTATGAGTACATGTTATTGCACCATAATTTGATATAGTGTTGTGGAATGTGTTATGTGAAGTGTATGTGTGTGGGTGGGTGTTGGCAGACATTTCACGCCACATAGAATTTTAAGGAAACAGTGAAATTACTTTCTTAGCACATTTTCTCTCCCTCTTAGTGGGCAATTATGCATGCATTATTTTATTATAATATAATGAAGGTCTTAAATTACCTATAATTACCAACTCTTATCCACCAAATACAGTCCTGGGTGCAGTCTGGCTCTGATTTTGTTTGTGTTCTGTCAGATGGTCAGTTGATTGAGCTCTTTATGTCTTTGAGAACATGATACTGCTCTAGCTCTAAATAGAGCACATATACAGTATCATTCTGTTGGCCTGGTATGTGTAAAATATAAAACAATAACTTTCCTGTTTTCCAAAACCGTTTTATATTTTACTGAATGGATTTCTCTGTCTCTCTGACACAATCATTTTACATATTCTTCACTGATTTGTTTGTTTATATGAGAAATCACGAGAGCGAGAGAGAGAGACATGAGTAAATAGGAAAAAACTTTGAGAATAATAAGGACAAAAAGTATTGTGGAGGTATTTTTGCAGTGGTTTTCATTCATCTGGTTTTGGTTTATGGTACTGATACTGAGTGATTTACATGAAACTCCAAGGTATTTCAAAATATAAAACTATGTCTGTATCAGTGTTTTTTAGTATTATTTATATACTATTATTTTGTTTATATATATTTAAAAAAAATTACGCTTTCAGTTTTATATTTTCAGTTTTTAATTTAATTTTCCATTGCATTTTAGTAATTTTGTTATTTATTCTTCAATATTTATATATGGCTTTATTTTAAATTTAGGTTTAGTCATTTTAGTACTTAAACTTATTTCATTTAGTTGCAAAACTGCATTTCTCTTTTTAGTTTTGTAAGTTTTTTTTCCTTTAACATTTATATTTTATTTCAGCTTTATTTCACTTACCAATGATTTTAAGTAGATTTTAAGGAAAGTTTGAAGAGGAGAGAACCACAATGAATTTGCAGACTGGGCAGAAATGAATGGACTATCAGAGGGATGAAATTAAATACTCATGAGGGAGTATAATGAATAAAGGAAGGTAATAAAGGAAGTTTTGGGAGTGATAAAGCAAAGGTGCGGAGGGCACACAGTTTGTTGAGCCAGTAGACACAAAAGAGCCCTGCTTTACCCCCTTGCTCAGGCCCAGAGGGCAGCCCAGGGTCAGACTCTCTCCCTGGGGCATCTTCTACTACAGCCCCAGGCTTTTGACAGGCCTGTGGGAGTTTTTGGAAGGTCCTGAGAGAGGCCAGACCCTTTACACCTCAGAGACCTCACTTCACCTGCTGTCTTTCTCTCTCTTCTCACCTCACTTCTATACTCACTATATTCCTGCATATTAAGCACAGTAATAGCTCAACTACAAACCCAATATAGTGAGGATGACATTTGTTTCCAAGTTGTGACATAAATGTCTAAAGAAAAGAAAAAATAACTGAGTTTTTCGTATGGGCCAAGCATGCTTCATCTATAAAAGTAGAATGTTTAGCATAAGTGACATCTGTTGGCTTGGATTTTGATAGGTTGGAGTAAGCTCGTTGTTTACGGCACTGATAAATCCATGTTGGTGAGTTCATGGAAGTGTTTATGTTGTTGATTTTTATTTTTCCCCTCTGCAAATGTCTTACATTCTTGTCTATGTATGTGTACGTGCACATGAGCATGTGAGTGTTTGGCCAAAGGATTTTGATTATAATCCGATACGTGTGAGTAAGGGTCAGCAGATGGAAAAGCAATAGGACACATACAAAGAAGCTAAGGGACCATAATAGAGGATATGCTTTCTCCATATTCAGGTGGAGAGGTTTGAGCAGACAGATTGTTGATGTTCACAATTCTCATTGTGTGTGTTTGTTCCGGTCTGATGTGATCTGGCTGTGTTTGGACAAAGTGTGCAGATGTAAGTCCTCACAGCGGCCAAAGTTTAAATCACAAGATACATGAGCTCTATAATCCAAACCACACTAATGATATACAATCAGCATATTTCTCTACTTTAAACTGTTCAAATAGCCTATTTCGCAATAAGATCTGTCCATCCATCAGGCAGTCCATCCATCCATTACAGCTAGATGAGTAACATTTCTTTTATTAATTTATTTAATTATGACTGTCCCACAGTTGTGGCACAGTTTCTATTCAACTGCACATACAAGTTTTATAAGAGTACTTTGTTACCATGGAGATCCCTAGTGAAAAATAAATATACTAAAATGTCAAAATACATTTATTTCATGCTAATTATACTACAAATACATTTACGTATTTTTGTACTTAATAAAAAATACCTTTTTATATATATACTTTTAGTATACTTAAAGTCTGCTAAACAATGAATTGGAACAATGAATTTTGTGCTTAATGTATTTTAATTGTGCAGAAGTCCAACTAAAGATATACTGAAGTGTATTTGACTGTGCTAAAGTGGAACTATTGCAAGTACACTTTAAATATCTTGCATTTAAAGACAGATATTATTCAAAGATCATATGGTCCTCATCAATAGTGACATTAAAATGCATTTTAGGCTTAATATCAAGAAATGTGCATTGTGTACAAGTAGTAATCCAAAGTTTAATTATAAATTTTATATCAGTAAGTCACGAGCAATATGTCAGTAATTTGTTAATAGATTTGAACTATATTTAGTATGAAATAAATGTATTTTAAATGATACTTTGATACAATGATCCATATCTGATTAAAAAATATTTTAATATATTACATTATTTTTTTTATTTTTTTACTAGGGATGGCTATGGACGCCTGTTTCTGCCACTGAATAAACAAAATAAAAAAGGTAAATGCAACTTTTTATCTCTCTATTATAACTTTTTTTTCTCTCAATTGCGAGTTTACATCTCACAATTCTGACTTTTTTCTCAGACTTGCCTGATCCAAACTCGCAATTATGAGAAATGAAGTCAGAATTGTGAGATATAAACTCACAATTGCGAGTTATTAAGTCAGAAGCGCGAGATACAAACTCGGAATTCTGAGAACAAATCAGTTTTTTTTTTCTCCTCAGAACTGTACTTTATTACTCGCAATTGCAAGTTTATATCTCACAATTCTGAGAAAGAGGTCAGAATTGCGAGATGTAAACTCACAATTGCGAGAAAAAAGTCAGAATTGTGAGACAAAAAGTCGCAATTACCTTCTTTTTAATTTTTTATTCAGTGGTGGAAACAGGCTTCCATAGTTGACACAAAGAAAACAGAGAAATCAAGGTAAATTCCAAGGTATTAACAAAAAGTTTTAAAATATTTTGTTTATTAAGAATACATTAAAAGAAATCAGCCTTAGAAAGACAAACAACTGTTGTGTAATCTAAAACTGGAATTAGAATTCGACAATAAAGTTTCATAGAAATTTCATCATGTTCCAAAGAAGTGAAATAACCCAGGTGTCTAATTCCAGCGCTGGTTTAATCAGAGACATTGAGATCGAATTTAGCATGGAAAATATCCCCACAGAAAAAAGGATATGGACCAAAAAGGAAAGTGCACATGTTATTCATCCAGCTGTGAGATGAACTGTTCTTTCCTATCTTAAATAAAGCTGAGGAGCAGATGTACAGGCCCAGGGTGAGATGAGATGTTCCTCAAACACAAAAGAGACAGAATTATGAGGCTGTAAGATATTATGGGTTACAGTGCTTAAGTTTTTATGAACTATGGGGTTTCTGTACAAGTGTGTGCAGCACACGCAGGAGTAAGAATGTGTGTTATACATTCTTTCAGATGTGATTGCTGAAGGGAGGATGTGTGAGGATGGTTGTATGTGTGTGTGTTTAAGAAGGGAGTGCTGAGTGAGTGAGAGTGCTCGTTTGTCATCGAGATTTGTTTAATTACAGCCTGTCCTTCTCTCCCTCATCCCTCCATCCTCAGTAATCTTCTCCTCCTCTTTTTCTCATGTAAATCCCTCCCTCTGTGATAGAGACTCCTTCTCTCCTTCAAGAGAGAGCAACATTTGGCTGACTGACACACTGAGACCGGCAAGTAGGAGTGTGTGTATGTGTGTGTGAGATGTTTGAGCACATGCAGCGACTCCTGCAGGGGTTCAGTTAGGGAATTGTGCGTATGTGAGTGTACATATTCATCCGGAACTTGACCATTAACAAAAACAGAAACACAATCGCAAAGTACACACGCACATAGACCTTTTCTGCATCTTGCACCCCATCTCTCTCTCTCCTACTGTGCGGTTGTGTAAACCCACACATCTGCCTTCCAAACGCTTCTGCAAAACTGTGCAAACATTGCACATGATGTTCATAATTACAGTACAAACCCAGTAACAGTACAAACACAGATTTAGATTTAGATGAATCATCCATAAATTTCTTTTTTCAAATCATAAAAATCAGCAAATCAGCAGATTAGAATGATTCCTGAAGGATCATGTGACACTGAAGACTGGAGTAATGGCTGCTGAAAATTCAGGAATAAATTCCGTTTTAAAATATATTAAAATAGACAACTGTTATTTTAAATTGTAAAATTATTTAACAATATTATTGTTTTGTTTTTTTTATTTTCAGTCAGGAGATAAATCTTAAACCTGGCCAAACCTCACAAGAAAGTCAGTTCTGTCAGTTTCCTGACAGAAAGGGCAGTGAATTCTGAGCTTCAGTCTCTAAGGGCTGAAGGGATGTCAGATCACAACATCAATCATGTGTGATTTCCTGTGATTTGTGCTAGTCTGACTGAGGTAAACTCTCCATAGGATCCATGTCTTCCACTCCTTATGGACCAGTCCTACTTCTCACTATTTTCTTTCCTTCTCCTTCTCTCTGTCTGTCTTTTCACTGAATTATTCTGGCCTGTAATAAAGGATCAGTGTCTGTGGGGTGTGTGTGTGTGTGTGTGTGATGTACTCATAAGAACCCAAATCATCTTGACTGGCAGTTCAATACTGTAAAGGCAGATTAATCCTCATCTTTGCTGATGTGTGAATGCTGTATGTATGTTTTTGAGAGCTGAAAGACATGTTTTTGATCCTCAATAACTTTGTCCAATCTGTTTCCCCCTTTGAATCTGTGTCTCTGAGGTGGTTGCTATGTGACGTTTATAATGTGAAACTTATGAAACTCTGGATTGTATCTTTTTGCCCTTTTGTTGTCTCTTTCTCTGCTTTCTGTCTGATGTCTCCATAAGTCATACTGCTAAATGTGTGTGTGTTTACCAGCAGAGGTGTGGCCCGCTTCAGTTGAACAATACAAGTTTACGTGATCAGGAAGTCTCCACTCTCCACCGACATCGGCAATTGACAATACAAGCTTGACCTTTGACTCTTGTACAGTCAGTGAACTGAAAGAGAAAAGAAGCGATGTATGACCGGTCACTTGTGACCTGTATTTAATCTTACATTTGTACTGAAATATATTAATATGACATACTGTCACAATCATTTATTTTTACACACAGAAGTGTCATGATCATTCAAATGATTTTTCAGGCAAGTGAATTTTGAAAGCAACCCTAAAAAGAAAAACATTGCATTATTATTGTAGGTCAAAAAGTGTCTAGCTAGTTCACTAGCTATTAAGTTTAAATAAAGGTTTTGTCATTTTTATTAGGACAGGATTTGAATCCCTAGCGCAAAAAAACCTACAACTATATTAGCTCTATGTTTTTAAATATTATTTTATTTTATTTCATTTTATTTATTATAGTTCAAAGGGAACTATGAAGGTTTATTTTTGCCACAGAATAAAAAAAAAAAGATAATTGTGACTTTTTATTTCGCAATTCAGAGTCAGATTTTTTTTTTACTTGCAAATTGGATTTTACGTCTCAAAATTCTCTCGCAATTCTGAGACAAAAAGTCCAGATTGGTATGAACACACAATAGCAAGAAAAAATGTCAGATATGTGAGTTATAAACTTATTTTTTTTATTCTGTGGTGGAAAGAAGCTTCCATAGGGAACTGTAATTGATGCCAAAGTATGTGTGTTCACTATAGGTTTTAGATCATTTTTCATCCTCATCTGCCAGTGTGATTTATAAGGGATGTATGTATGTATGTGTCTAACAAGAATACGTCCATTCATAAAGCATCTTGTTTCTTGCCTCTTGATGGGAGTCACTGATTGGTTGATGCTGATGTTTTAGAATCTAGTCTTTAAATTTGAGGACGGAATACCTCACCTTCCCTCTGTTCACGTTCTCTCTCTCTTTCTCAATCACTCACTCATTCCATGTGGGAATGAGGCTGTTATCGTGGTGGTGATTTGTGCTGATTATGGATGTGGAAACAGCGCGTTCAGTAGATTACCTCCCTTTGCAACAGCAGAAAATTAGTTCCAGAACATCAGACATACCTGTGTGTGCTGTGAGGCTGTTTGAATGTTCCCACAGCATTTTTCTAGATTATCTTGTTTTGTGGACTGAGGAACCACACACAAACACTAGAATGAGGGGGTGATGGTTTGTGTCATCCATCATAAACTAATTCAGCCCTTGCACATAAACAATTGCATACTCACAGCCTACACTGCCTTTTCTTCATAAATGTTTTTGTCTTGTTGTCCAGTAAAAATATTGAAATGTCGTTAAAACAAGATCAAGAAGCAAAATTGTGTAAGACAGTAAGATGTGTTTTCAGAGAATATCTTTATCTGATTGCCAAAATGTTTATTTTATTTTTTTTGTTTAAGTGAGATTTATGCTTAAACTCTGACAGAAAAATAATTCATTCAAGATATACATTACAGTATTCTTTTATAACAGCTCTTCTGCAATTTTGCTTCTTATGTAAGTATATGTTTTCAAAGATGTATAGATATATTAGTGAAAAAAGGCAAAAATATAAATTTATTGTTTTTTAATTGTCAATTTATTCTATATATTTTTTATAGTGCAGCTGTGTAAAATGATTTATCTAACCCCATTCTCCATCTTTCTCTTTCTGTCTTAGCTTAGCAGAAAATGAATGCGGAGACAAAAAGCAGACAAAAAGACTCCCATGACAAACATTTCTGAAGAATTTTGTTATTCTCACTAAACTAAAAAGATCAAGTTGTGATTAACTAAGCCCGATAAAGTACAATCCTTTTTGACAAAGAGCAGTAAATATCCTTGAAAATATTTCAAAATCTGTCTAGAAGAATAATGCATCAATCAGACGGCCCAGAAAGGTAAACATATAGACTATATAGATTATGATAAGAGCCTTCATAATCATATGAGCTAAGCTAAGGTGTTTCTCTGGAGATTAACATAACCTTATCTGCTAACTCTGCCATTAAATCAGGTTTTTCTTGGACTCTAGGGAAGTCTTGAAGGAATGGCTCGAGGTGAACGATGTCTTGAAGTTTGCGTCTTTGTAGAGCTGACAGATAGATTTGTCTTCACGAAGGAGTGAGCTGTTTAAACAGATGAAAGACAGAGGGCTGAGGCCTCATGCGCACTGACTTGTGTGTGTGAACAATAAGGCTTTAATATCCACACAGCTGTGCGTATGAAGAATGAACTTCATGAGGAAAAGTCAAAGTACACAAACTTGAAGATTAATACGGTGTGTTAGATTAGTGTGTAATTAATACTGTATGTTTGTGAGTGTGTCAGTCTGCCTGTCTCCTTCACTCAGTATGAGTCTGGGAATTAGTCTAAAAGTCACTGGCTGCCAGGTGAACGCCAGTGATGCTATGCCAACCTCCTGATGATAATTGGTCAGCTGCCAGAGGATTGCTGGAATGTTGCTGGGTCATCGTCACATAGCGTTTGTGATTGCTGGGCCATTGCCATGTAAAAGATTATTTTGATCAATGGCTGCTGATGCAGATTTTGACTGGGTCCACACCAGAAATCAATGTGTGAGTGAATGTGGATAGGCCACATGTGTTGTGCATAGCAGGATAAATTGCTTTTTATTAAAATATACAGTTCCACATGTTGCTCGCAATGGTAAATTATCAACTTTTTTACAGTGAAATGGATTAACTTGTTCAGCCTTGGCAGCACAGTGCATGCAATGTCATGAGTTTTGCATTTGAAAAATGTACAAATCATCTGCGTCAATATATCACAGTTTGATAGCACAGGTTTTGGCTTTCTCTCTTCCTCATCCCTCTTTTTCACTCACTCTTTGTCCACAGGTAACACAATTCCCATTGAGGAAGTTATGTGGTTTTAACCTTTGACCCCATGACCCTTGCTAGTGGGTGCTCGGTAAGTTGTGAATCGATTGGCTGTTTGTGGTTCTGTGGATTTCAGTGGTGATAGTCGTTCAGCAACAGAACCAATCAGAGTGTTTTGCTTGTCAGCTTTTAAAGCAGCACAAGTGTGTGTTAGGTGTATTTTGTGTATGTGTGGATTAGTGGTTTTGGCTCTGGCTAATCCGCTCATCTCTGGGGAGTCTGGACCCTTGACTGTGTTGAGAGTGTGTGTATGTCCATTCTTGCCTGTTATGAATGTGTGTGCACGCAAATGAAAGTGTGGTCATATAGGTTTAGAAATGTTAATACGTTTTAATAATACTTAATATCTTGCTGATTTTAAGAAGCCTGTATTTTTTGGATAACAGCCATAGACTAATGCAAGTGTGAATGCATCTAATAGACGCAGTGTGTGTTCATGCATCTGACTATAAAGTCCCTGCTGTGGCTGGTTTGAGAGGGTAATTGGTGGTAATTGGTAGTAAATGTCCAGGAGGCACAAAGACCATTTCAACTCTGATCTATAAACAAAACTGCCAATAATTTAACTGTGTGTGTCCAACTTATAAATTACCTCTTTGTGTTGGTGGATGAATGGGTGTGTATATGGCATGGTTCTGTATGTGTGTGTATATGTGTGTGTTTGCCTATGGGACCTATTGCCTTAAAGTCACACCGAAGGATTAGGACCAGGCGCCATATGGAAATGGGAAATTAGCCTGAGGCTGCGTGCATGTGTGTGTGTGTCCAGAAGGCTTTGTAGAAAGCCCACTGGTATTTCCATTGAGACGTTAAGGCAAAGCGCCCAGATTCTTGACAGGAAACAGACTTATAGTGGACCTGTGCAAGTAGGTTAGGGAGTGATTGTGTATATTTATTGAGAAGAGAAAGGAATGGTGTCCTTATGTTATTTAAAACAAGTAATATATGTTCCGTTACAAAACCTACTGAGCAGTTAATAGGGTTAGTTCACCCAAAAATAAACATTCTGTCATCATTTACTTACCTTCATGTCGTTCCAAGCCTGTTAGACTTACTTTCTTCTGTGGAGCACACACAAAAAGTTTTTTAAGACAATGGAAGTCAATAGGGGCCAATGTCATTTTGGACCCCACTGATTTTCATTGTATTAGCTGAAACATTCTTTAAAATATCTTCTTTTGTGTTCAACTGAAGAAAGTAAGTAATACAGGTTTGAATGAAGTGATATGTATTCTTCCCAGAATGTAATGTGACATGCTCAGTGAATACATCCAAAATGTTAAACAAAGCAAGACAAATGTTGCTTATGAATAAGCCTATGTTTAATTTAAAGGAAAGAATTGATAAAGTGTAATGAAAAATGTTACTATTTTACCCAATATTTTATATTGGAGTATCACACTGTGAGATTTGCAACATGCTAATATCAAACTCTCACAAATTGCTATAGTGTGCTGCAGGAATGAGTCCCAAAACATCATTTTAGCACTTCTGGTTCTATCATCCCAAAGTCAGTGGGTTTTCTGAATGGGTAGTTGAATAAATGCCTGAAATAAGATCTGCGATTAACACAAGGTCATAGTATTTTTGTTTTATTCTACATCATAAAATACATAAGTAATACCACACTCTTGATTTTTTAAAAACTTTTACATGTCTTAAAAAAGGCGATTGCTAACAAGTGGCTGAATGAGACTACAGAGGTTGTCGTGGACATTATATAAACAAGAAGGAAAACTCATCTATTCACTAGTTCACTTTCACAGCCTCGTTTTGTTTATAATCATGTTCTTGTAAACTATTCTAACTCAAACTTTCCAACTTGCAGTTTTTCAGTAAAGATTAATAGAGTTGTCATAAAGTTAGTGATTGTGACATTTGTGTGACAGTACTGTAGTTTGTTTATAGTCTAACTTTTTATTTCTGGTGATTATGTTTAGGCTTCAGAATTCATAAAAGTTGTTCATTTGTGAAGATTATCCTAGAACTTATTTTCTGCAGACTGCAGTTATCCAAAAGTCACACATCTTACTGGCTAGACAGCCAAATTCTAGTCTGAACTGTATTGCTCTCTTTAATCCTTAACACATTTGACAATCAAAGTGAATAAAATATAAAAATAAAGAAGGAGGTAGAGGAGGTGGTCTGGGGTTCTGGTGAGTGGGTTTGGCAGCTGATACAATAGGTGGGGCAGATCCAAAGTTTGGATCATTATCAAGGGTCTTGTGGAGTTTTTTTTGGGGGGGGGGGGGGTTAAAAGTTCATTGGGGGCAAATGGACTCCTTTAGTGGAGGTTTGGGAATCAAACACTTATCTAAAATAAATCTCAGTGTTTTAAATGGAGGGAGGCAGAGAGAAAGGTATTTGTATAAAATAAAACCAGGATTAAGGTGAGGTCTGGTCTTCATTGGGTTCAGACAGAGTAGCAGAGCCTTATAAAACCTTTCTAACACCCTCATTTCCTCACACATACATGGACACACACAAACACATACACAAATGTTCTCTTCATGATCTCCAAATGTTTATTCAGTGTGCTCAAATTAAAATACCATAGCCCAGCTTTGTTCAATTGCTGTGCTGTATACATCCGTACACTGAGGCATATATCACCATTTTATGTGGCATTACCATGAACTCACCCTCAAGCACACCCAAAAATCCTCTCGCTGGATATCCGCAATGGCTTTGAGTAGCGTTATAAATCAATGTGATTCATTCGTTATGTTGCTGAACTTTGTGTGTGTGGGGGGGGGGGGGGATTAATTAAGTAAATGAATTAGACACACCCTAAACACATATGAAGTGCACATACTGACTTACCACCGACACACAAACACACATGGATCTTGTGTTTTTATTTAGTGTGTTTTAATATCTTTGCTTTATCAAATTGATAAAGGGATATTTAACCTCAAAAATAAAAATTCTGTGATCATTTACTCACCCTCATGTCATTTCAAACCTACTTTCTTTTTTGAAAGACAAAACAAGATATTTTGAAGAATATTGACGATTGATTTCAATTTCTAAAAATATCTTCTTTTATTTTCCACAGAAGAAAGAAAGTCATATAGGTTTGGAATGATGAATGATGACAATTTTCAGTTTTGGTCGAACTATCACTTGAATTACTATTTTGGCCTGTTTGTTACACAGAGCTATCAAATGACTTCAGAAGACATTGAAAAAAGTGGATGTCTGGTATGGACCACTTTTATGGCGCTTTTGTGTCCGCTTGGAAAACTTCAGTCCTCATTTATTGTAACTGCATGGTAAACAGTTTTCGAATTTTCTTCTTTTGTATTCTGTGGATGGATGTCATGTGGGTTTAGAGAGTTGACATGAGGGAGCTATTCTGTTAAACAGCTACTAAACCTTTTCCACACAAACTTTAGCTGTGTTAACAGTTAAGACCGCAGAATTGCTGATGCTGATACAGACTCCAGAGGCCCCCAAAAACCCAAAACACAGCAACCAGATCAACCACAAAACAGCACTGAAGTGAAGCCAGGGAAAGATGTGAGGAAATAGAGGGAGGAAACAGGCTGGGGAGCAAGCAAGGCAAATCTTTTCATCCTTTCATTCACTAATTTCTGTTCAAACTGAGCAGCTAGCTCTGGATTCTGTTCTGTGCATGGTAATAGCAGAGGACAGGGATAAAAGAATGAAGGATGAAAAGAGGGAAAAGGTTCAAAATTTCAGCTCTCACAGGTTTAGAAGCATGAGCATGAGGATTTTTTTTAATTTTTTGTTATTTTTATAATGTTGTTTTGGTAACACTTTAGTATAGGGACCAATTCTCACTATTAAGTAAGTGCTTATTAGCATGCCTATTATTAAAATATTGGCTATTTATTAGGACTTATAAAGCACATATTCTGCATGACCATATTCTACATCCCTAATTCTACCTTAACAACTACCTTACTAACTATTAATATAAAGCAAATTAGAAGTTTATTGAGGCAAAAGTCATAGAAATCATTCTAATATGTTCCTTCAGAAATCATTCTAAAATGTTCATTTGGTACTCAAGAAACATTAATGATTATTATCCGTGTTGAAAACAATTGTGCTGCATGTTATTTTTGTTGAAACCATGATACGTTTTGATCAAATTCAAATAAGAATTTATTCGAAACAAAAACTTTCTCTAACATTATATATGTCTTTACTGTAACTTTTGATCAAGTTAAGCAAGTAAATTTTATTTATAGAGCACATTTAAATTCAGCTTACACTGACCAAAGTGCTGTACAAAACAATTATAAAATGCAGTAAAGTATAAAATAAAATACAAATTAAAATCCAAGATAACAAACTGTTAATGTGTCCTTGCAGTTTGCATAATGTTTACATGAGTTTGTATCTATAAATACTTTAAATAAATTAAAAATACATTATAAATAAATGAATTAAATTAGTTTATGGAAATTAAAATAATTAACATGATATTTCATTATCATGTGTTAACTCATAATTATTATCCATTATTAAAATATTTGAATCCAGAATATTGTTTGACCAGTAAGTATCAATTATTTCACAGAGCTGTGTAATAGGAATAAGTATTTTATAATTTATTTGACAGAAAAATATCGTTCATTGCTCAGAGCTTAATTTTTAGAGGTTACTGAAGCTCAAAAAGAGGAGGGTGAGAGACATCTTCTATTTTTGACATCAAGGAATTTAGAGAAAAATCAGCATATTCACAAGTATTTTCAGCTGTGACTGTTGTGTGTGTGTGTGTGTGTGTGTGTCCATGTTCTACAGTCTAGCTGTTGGTGAGTAATTGGCCTATTGCACCACTGTAAACACAACTGTCTAATATTCAGCTGTTATCACATTAAAAACACATTTTAAAACCACACATACATTCACAGTTCAACACACTAAACACAAGGGGCATTGATGTGCATAAACTTAAATATTTATGCTAAAACATTTTTCTCAGAAATACACATTCACACACCTGCAAACATACAGACTGACAGGCTGCTCAAAGCCACACAATTACCTCAAAACACATACACAAATACACTGTTGTGACAGTTATGATTTATGAGCACTGGGGTTTTGAGGGTAAACAAATAAATGCAGTCAGAATGCGCAGGAGGTCAAAGGTCAGGAGTCACGGTCAGTGACAATGTCATTATGATCATCTCTGTCAGGGTCACGACCCTAAAAAGCTTGACCAATCGCTGCAATGCATAACGCCCTCTCCAGACCGCAAACTGGGGCATGTTTTTTAGAACTTCATGAGTAATCACGTTTATACAAAAAACCCCTTATCAGCATTTCAGGTTATCAAATTACCTCCTCAAATTCAGAGAAATTAAGAACTCAAACAGAACATAACAAGCCCAAACCCACAAATACATTCCACATAGAGGCTTGAGTGTGAATATATTGAGAAATATAAGCCAGGATGCACAATTTAGGGTGTAATTGTACTGTAGTTTCGGGTTTGAATATGTGGATTAATCTTTCTCTTGGCCAGGGAAGGTTGAAGTTGTTGTGTAACTGGACATACACCATAAATACACACTATTCTGGAGACTTCCTCTGATAATCTTTCTGTCATCAAGTCCCACACTTAGAAACACATGCACACAAAGCCCCTGAGCTCTAAGATGTCCAGTCATTTCCTATAAATACATGCACCGCTATTACAGTCTCTGTTTCTTTTAGCAAGCTAGCAGTGAATTGTTTGTGTGTAAGTGTGTGTGTATTCATTGTCGCAACTGTTATCGGTCTGAGAGAAATAGCATGAAAAGAGGAAAGGGTGGGATGACAAGTACACTGGAATATCCTCAAAAGGAAAATAAGACTAATGAGAAAAAGAACAAAGGAAGAGAGGAGAATGAGTGTTGTGTCAGAGGTCACAGTACAATCAAGACTTTCTATACCTGACCTCTTTCCTCTTCATGGGGTCAAAGGTCAAGCCCCAGCAGGGATTTGTGGTTACCTCACATTTCATATGTCTAGCAGGTGGTTCATACACGCCCTTCAATGAAATAACTTGTTGCTTTTCTAGTATTTTCATCTAGTTTTCTCTCTTTCTCTGGTCTGAAATCATCCAACTTTTAAGTTAAAAGATAAGAAGGTATTTGAGAGAACCGACACTGTTCATCATGTTTATCGGTTTCAAAAACATTTTGTGTTACTTTTGCAATAATTTTAATGATTTAAATGGTAACATATGATTGATTTACTCCATTTAACCGTATAATTGTCCAAACAGTGAAAAGCTCTGTACAGAAGGATCACTGACTAATTTCTCTGCCGTCTTCCATTAGATGTCAATTAATTAATAGTTTTTGAGAAAAAAATTGTGTCTATGTGTGCAGAACGTATAAATGGTAAAGAAAATTACATGCATACAGAATCATGATGTACACCATAGGGGTCGACTGATTATTGGCCTGAACGATTATTAGCGCCGATATTAAGCATTTTTATGGTTATCGGTCATTTTCAAAACGAATTTGCAGATAAAATAATTTAAAAGCATTTAAAGAAAGTTTTTGTCAGAGCCCTTGTTATTCTTAATTTTGACAATAATTTAAATTTTTATACCAGACATATGTGACCCTGGACCACAAAACCAGTCTTAAGTCGCTGGGGTATATTTGTAGCAATAGCCAAAAATACATTGTATGGGTCAAAATTATAGATTTTTCTTGTATGCCAAAATTCATTAAGACATTAATTAAAGATCATGTTCCATGAAGATATTTTGTAAATTTCCTACTGTAAATATATCAAAACTTAATTTTTGATTAGTAATATGCATTGC
>JAFVLL020005330.1:0-16742 GCA_021397915.2 Tor tambroides | reverse complement strand
TATTAAAATTCTGTTTTCACTTTGTCATTATGAGGTACGGCATGTAGATTAATGAGAAAAAAAATGAATTTAAACAATTGCAGTATCAGGCTGCAACATAAAAAAATTGAAAAAATTTAAGGGGGTCTGAATACTTTCCGTACCCACTGTATGTTTGTTTGTCCAAGTGATTCTATATTTGGCACATGTAAATATTTTCACTTTCTTACTTAGCCTGTTTTTTTACTTATATGTTTGGTCCATGGGATTCTGTATTTGGCACATGTAAACATTGTCACATTCTTTACTTGCATAATAATAATAATACAAAAATGAATTAAAGAGACACAAAAATGAAAATTCTGTCATTTATTCACCCTCATTTATTTTCTGATGCACAAGAACCAATGAGGTTTGTTCTAATGAGCTTTTGTTTATCATATGCAATGAGCTCTATGCATGCATGTCTATATGTAAATAAAAGCCTAAATTTAAAAAAAAACAAAAAAACAAAAATGGAATATAATCTAATTTCAAGTCAAGTCACCTTTTTCAGTCACTAAGTGTTTCATAATCACATAATACTTTATGGATTACAATCCGCCATCAAAATTATAAATGTAATTATTCAAGCTTCTGTGAGAAAAGGCTATACGATCCTCCACCTGAAACATTCTCACGTGCAATATAGCTAGCCGGGACTCCTTTGTTTACAGACATGATGCAATGATGCGGCGGAATGCTCGAATTTTCTGCGGTGTGAATCAATCTGATCGGGTACTTACTCAAATATTGATTTCGGATCATTTTTAACCAAAAAGAGTTAAGGACTGCAGCTTTAATTTGTCATGGCCACAGCATATTGTAATGACCCGGCAGTCAGCGCTAGCAGCCGGGTGCATTATGGGTATTTTTTTTGCGTTGTTTTATGTGTTATTTAAGCAAGATGTTTGGGTTTTTGCATTAGCAATGTTATGTGTGTTTGTGTTCAAGTCAGTTCGGGTGGGTTTGGTTCATTTACTGCCGTTATGTAAAAAGTGTGGCTGTTACCGTCACGGAGAGAGATGTGTAGGGGAGGGACTTGGTGATATGGCGTTTCTTGTGTTAGTTCTTATTCTGTGTTCAGAATAAAAGGGAAAGAAGACATTATTGCTTTTTGCTGATTTGTTCTATCTGTGCTCTTGCTCACAGAGGCACTCAGGGTCGTGCGGTGTATGGGATAGGAATGCTCGTATTTTCTGCTATCCAAGTTAAAAGTCGCAACGCATAGATGCTAGCGCCCTGCTAGCAATTAGCTTAGTAATAGTTTAGTAGGCTAGCTTAGCTCCGGTCAGCCCCACGTTCTATAATATAACAGCCAGTTGTTACAATATGTTCCCATGAATTGCCAAGAGTTGTGACATAACTTAAAATTAATTTAAATATATTCATATAATTCAATATTTTATGATTAATATGTTAAATAATAATAATAAAAAAATAAAAAAATAAAATAAACAAAGCACAACCTCTCTCATATTCATAGACACAGGTTAAATATGTTGACTTAAACAATTCTCTCTGTCTCTTTTTTGTTGTATGCCCTCTGTCCACCTCTGGCGGCAATGTGCAGAGATGCGGCCTAATGAAAAACGAGGATGTCACTGTATTGTTGCAAGGTTAGCACACAGTCTAATGAAGAAATGCTGTGCTGGCCTGCCCTGAGGCCTGACCTGGCTCACCAAGAGAATCCAGTAGCCCAAGATAAACTACTGTAGGGGGCAAACTCCTTCTGCTGATCCACAATACAGATGAGAAATGGGCTTTCATAGTATTTCCAAAATGTCTTCCACTGAGAATGTTATATAATATGCATTATGTATTCATAGTTTTATTTATGGAGATCATCCTGATTGCTTAGAAGTAATTGAAGTACTTATCAGAATTTTCACAAGCGCATCACAATTCCAAATTATTTTCCAAAAAGTAAAGTGAATTTGCAGATTTACAGTAGTCATAGAATGGAGCTACTTAACTTTTTGTTTGATGAATAAGTCAAAGTAAAGAGGCCGAGATTCAGAATTAGGATATGTATTCTTGGATATGTATTCTTCTTTGGTTGTTTTTCAAGAGACCAGATTATTTTAAAACAAATTCTACAACTCCAAAGGGAGCCATTAAATGACACTGCGGGTCTTTTGAAACACAATAGAGAAAAACAAAAGAAAAAAAAAAAGGGAGAAAAAAAGACTTATGAGTGGTACTATGCTCTGTCACTGCACTTGACAAATAATCAGCTACCACAGGAAGGGTGTGACGTGATTCAGATGGGCACTCTGTCTCTCATGATGCACACACTGTGAGCACGCAAGGGCCTCTTCTTGGCAAATGACAGCCATATTACAGGCATTATTGACACTTGTAGCAGTCAATATTCACGCATGTAGCCAACATGTGACAGCATATAAGGAGCTTTCGCACCGCATAGTTTTGCATGGTGGATCCTAGAGAACCAATTTCTCCCTCAGGCCATTTTCCTGGTTGTATTCGCACTGGCAGCAGGAACTCTGAAGCGGCCGACAGTGATGTCTATATGCGCAGCCTTTACAAAAATCAATGGAGGACGCCATGATTGGAGCTGTTTTTGTTGTGTCATGGGTTTCGTGACTGTGGTGCAAACACACCAAAAAATGGGTACGTCCGTCAGTAGTTCTAGGAACTATGAAAAGGTTCCTCTGGTGCGAAAGCCCCTATAGATTCTGTTTTGTCTGGCACTTCAACTAAACATGAACTTATTATGCTTTTTGTTTTTGTTTGTTTTGTTTTGTTTTTGGCTTATTGTATTGTTTTTATTTAAATTAGGTGCTCAAAGGAAAGTGACAGGGAGATGGTTTGGGACATGGCACAGGCAGCACAGGATTTTCAGCCTACAACCTATTCAGTAAAAATCAGTGTGGTCCAAAATTGTTAAACTTAAAAGAAAAAAAAAAAAGGGACATGACATGAAACTAAGAGGGTTAATGAGTGCCACTTAACTTTTTCCATTTCATATTGCCAGCTCATCTCTAGCAATACCTTCCTATTGGCAGTGTAGTTGTAGATTCAAGCAAAGAACACAAAGGTTGAAATGTCCACATTTGGATATCATGAGACGACCTCAAAAAACAATACATAAAGTTATTTCTACAAGTATTTATTTTTATTATAAATGTCATAGTGACCTTTTGTGGGAAGCTAGCTTGTTTTGTTTAGGTGGCTAATTCTGTGTCTGTAAATTTTGAAAAATTGAAAATATCATGTGGTGCGACCCCTGTAGAGCGTTTTCCATTATAGTTATGTGTCTCCGATTTCTGTTTTTGTGCTTATACATTTAATCGATGGTATATATACATAAAATACTTTATTTTAGTATAATTTGAAATATTTATGCAATTTGCGTAATTCTTTAAAAAAAAAATTTCAGACGGTTTGTTTAATCTTTGTATAATTTGTACAAAAAAACCTTAAAAAAAATAGAGCATGTCATTTTAGTTTAGTAATTATACTTTTTTGTTATTTATTATTTATTAACAACTATTTTAATTTATTTTACCAGATGCCACTGACAAGCAAAGTTAAAAAAAACAAAAACAAAAAAAAAAACTGTTTCCATAGGTAGCATGTTAATTCTGACCCTGCAATCAAGCATAAACTCCAGATGTCATTTTCTACTGTAAGAAAGATGTTCATGCTGTCATCTCAGAACCTGAGACAGCAACCTCCCGCTACTTTAAACTGACCCTTCAAAAAGACCAGGCCGCCTTAGTTACTGTTGCTACGTCCGACAAACCATGGCAGTTTCACGCCACATATCATGTTCTCATGCAGTGAAAAATACATTGTGGAGCAACGCAGACATTGACAATGCACCGACAGACTAGAGAGAGCAGGTTACTTTTGGTATGAAACAGTCTCAGATTTCAAATTTTGTAATTTTTTTTAAAAGAAATTCAAACAATAAATACCATTTTGTGGCTCTTTAATGTGTTGTGACAGATCACTATAGTACCTCTTTGCTAGTTACAGCATGAAATAAATATGAATGAACATTAGAAGGAATATTTTTTCAACCACAAAAAGATGTCAATACACAATTTTTCAAGTTCAAGTCCACCAACATTAATCTACTCTCCTATCTGGTTTGTTTGTTGGACAAAATTGTGGATCCGGCGTTATGATTGGTCAGATCGCCTGTCAATCAAACTACCGGTGAAGGGTCAATTAAGCAGCCAAGTTTGGGCAAAGTTCAGAAATAACTGAGGCTAAAGAAATACATGCAGTTAATGCCATGTGCTGCACATTTCACACATCTCTTTAAATAGATTTTTAATGATATACGGTTTTTGTGCCATTTGGAGCAACCACTCATGTGGTGCGACCAATAATAGCAATAACTGTATTAAATTAAAAATAAAATCTCATTTCTGTGGCTAGATTATGAATCGCTGGTACAGTATACATATGTGACTGGTATTTTTAAAACATTTGTTATCAGTTTTATGCAATTTACAGGAAACATGAATCTGTTAACTACATTTAAGAAGGTAAGTCTGAAATCATAAAAAAAAAATACAAGGGCAAATACTTAATAAATGCAAATACTTTGTTTCTAAACACAATAATTACTAAGAATTTTTTTAGGCTATGGTCAATTCATCTAGATGAAAAACACTATAATTAAAAAAAAATAACATGAATGTATATGAACACAACATTCTTAATGTTTGAAAAATTATAATAGATATTATTATTTTTTTTCTATTTTAAAATTGGCCTGTTAAAAATACTTGTGTGTCAATGACCCTTGTACACAAATTTTCAGGTCAAACTTCTTCATTTAAGAATGCATCAAACCTCAAATTCAATAGTGGTTTGAATTTAGCGTAGTAATTCAACTGCACCAATGCCTTATTATGACCACAGGGAGGCATTATCAAAACTAGCAGTCCTACCACCTCTCCACCTTTCACTCTGTCCCTTTCCACCCTGATGGAGAGGCAGTTTATCATCTTACCTCTGAGAGATGAGATAAGATTGAGCATGGCCATGCATCTGAATGCACTGAGTACAGGGTTCCAGAGAAGTGCATAGGGGTTAATAGTCCAGGGAGTATACCATGGCAAGTTACTGTAATATACTTGGCAGCCAGTCCTGTGTTAGCCCCCCCGCCCAGGGAGCTAAGGACCAGGCCTAATCTGTATTCAGCCATGACATTGTCTATATCTGCAATGGAACTCTCCCAACAGACTAGTGCCCTTCACATTTTATTTCTTTATGTTGATAAAGAAACAAAATCACTTGAGCCATCGTTTTTCATTGTTAGCAGGGTCAAGACTGATTTGAAACATATATTTACAGTTAGTGGATGGGATAGAGGAGTTGCTTACTCTCTTAGTCTTTGCCCACCTATAGCACTATATTGTCATTTTATACAAAGGGTGGCAAGTGTGGGGTAAGAATATAATAAGGAGTGAGAATTAACATTATTATAGTTTATTTGTAGCCAAAATTATTTAAAATCCATTGAATGGAGTCAGAATATTGCCACCTGGAGGAAATAAAAAAAACTCACACAACCTCAACTCCAGAAAAATTGGGATGTTTTGTGAAATGTCATAAAATCAAGAATATGTTAATTGTTCGTTCTTTTTTACCTTTATTTAATTGACCAAAGTACAAAGAAAAAAAAAATTCCAATGTTTTTACTGGCCAGCAAATTTTATTTTAAATTTTATGTATACACACTCCAAAAAAGTTGGGACAGAGGCATGTTTAACACTGTGTGACTTCAACTTTCCTTTTAATTACAATGTTTAATTGCTTGCTTGATACAATTTTTGCTTGAAAAATTGGGATGTTTTGTGAAATGTCATAAAATCAAGAATATGTTAATTGTTCGTTCTTTTTTACCTTTATTTAATTGACCAAAGTACAAAGAAAAAAAAAATTCCAATGTTTTTACTGGCCAGCAAATTTTATTTTAAATTTTATGTATACACACTCCAAAAAAGTTGGGACAGAGGCATGTTTAACACTGTGTGACTTCAACTTTCCTTTTAATTACAATGTTTAATTGCTTGCTTCATACGCTTTTGACTATCTGAGATGAGCTCTGGCCCAGAGAACCCTGAGGCATCACTGCATAAAATTGAGATTTAGCTTTCTCCTAGAGCAGAGGTCTCCAACCCTGCTGCTGGAGAGCTACCGCCTTATACAGATTTCAGCTCCAACCCCAATCTAACACACCTGAACCAGCTAATCAATGTGTTCAGGGCTACTTGAAAATTACAGGCAGGTGTGTTGGAACAGGGTTGGAACTGACCCTTTAGCTGTAGCTACCTGGGACATCATTCACTACCCTCTTCATTTTTTTTTAATTTGGACATCAAATTCTTAGTATTCCTCAATCTATTCATTATAAACAATATGAGAAAAAAATAAAATCTAAAAGAATGCCTGTTTTCTGATTAATTTTTGGAAAAAGTGTATAGGGTCGCCGAGGTATGTGAATGTGTAAGTATATTTTTTCCTGTGCAACTATATTTACAAATCTGATGACTCAATATGTGCAATGTACCTTTATTCCTCGAGGTGACTCTGTTTGATACTCAATGTTGATGTGATATTTCAGTCTACCACAGGCATAAAACAAAAGAATATCATCAGCAAAAATTTAACTGGTTCGAATGGCTTTACTGCAGAGCAATTACTGCACGCAATGAAATATAAATGTCACTGTCATTTGATGGTGGATGTGGTGAATAAGCTGCCAGTGATCAAAATATTGATTTTGAAGTCATATTGAAAACGATAGTTTTGAGAATATGGTTGAGATCGCAAATATGAGATGCTGAATGTATTGGGGAAGTGCTGACAGCGATGGTAAAATCATCTGCTCGGATTGAACCCTTCTAAGTTTCAAAAGGTAATGAAATATGTTTTAATTTATTCTTCTGTAACTGTTCTTAAAATATCACAGGAGTTTTTTTTTGCTATTGCAGCAGTTAGAAATCTATCCGTGTTGGATATATTGCTAAAGACCTGAATATGTAATAATGATTGGCAAAACATTCATGTATTTAAGGGTTAATTATACTACATTTATACACACAAGTTTATGTAGCAGCTAACGCACACAATGGATAAACAATACTAACTCCCCATTTGTGCACTGATTTGGGCTATTGGTAAACTTGGAAACCATCTAAACATCAACTGATAATGTTACTCATGTTTGTAGACTGTTTATTAACATGACTTACCACTAACAAAGTATTTACTAAGGGAATTTATGAACATTTTTGTAAAGTGTACACTAGTCCAACAGTAATGTATTTGGTCTTGTTGGAATAGATTTGCTGTGCTGCTGCTGCTGCTGCGGCAGAGCAAGTACCGAGACTTGCTACTGCCAATACATCCACAACATGCTGCTGTGTTCATGTAAGAAATACTGCTGCTGCATATATAAGAAACATGAAATAACCCCCATATAGCATACATGATCACCCCATAGCAGACCTATACAGGTGGAGCTGGGGAAGGTGAAGGGTTTCTGAAGCACTCTGCAACTGCTAAAGCAAGCACTAGTCATATATTTGAATGTTGAGAAGCAAGGTCATTGGCTAAAGATACAGGAGAGAACCAGTCAGCTGTGCCGTGGGATAATGATGTCATTATGTCAGATTGAGTTAGATCTACTGGGCTGCGCTATCTAGAGTTTCATGCCAGAATTTTGTATTTCTGTCATTACAACTCTTGGAGTGATTTGCATAGTAATGTACATGACAGTGTTAATGTATTTGGTCTTGGCAGAATAGATGTGCTGCGCTGCTGCTGCTGCTGCTGCTACTGCTGTGGCAGAGCAAGTACCAAGACTTGCTACTGCCAATACATCCACAACATGCTACAGTGAGCATGTAAGAAATACTGCTGCTGCATATAACATACATGAAATAACCCCCCACAAAGCAGGAGATATGGAATGTACAATATAAGCCAAAAACAAGACAAAACACCCCCTGACAAGCAGATCTATCGCAAAGACATATGTACTGCTGCTGCTCCGAAGTAAGGTTGCTGCGATAGATGATGATAACGGTTTTACCGGTGTGAAGCCGCAACACTGGTTATTTCACTTGCCCACCGCCCCCACAGCTGTTTTGATTTTTTTATAGTAATAAAAATCATTTAGTTCAGTTAGAGAACAGACACTACAATTAAAAACTGAACTGCTCAATGCAACATGCTAAACGACAGTCGCATCACAGTTCAGATTACACTTATCACGTGAGGAGAAGCTGACAAGAAGAGTGAGGTGAGACAGACAAGTAGTGATGGCGAAAGTTTTAAAGGGGTCATCGGATGCCCATTTTCCACAAATTGATATGATTCTTTAGGGTCTTAATGAAAAGTCTATAACATACTTTGGTTAAAATTTTTCAATGGTAGTGCAAAACAACATCCTTTTTACCTTGTCAAAATCAGCTCTGTTTTCAGCAACCCGTTTTAGTGCATGTTCCTTTAAATGCTAATGAGCTCTGCTCACCCCGCCCCCCCTCTCTTCCATGGGGTGATGAGCCTTTCTCATGAGACTGTTTACTTTAGCCGCAGAACTTGCTAACTTGCACGTTATTAGGAAAGGCGATTTGCAAAGATTCATAAAATAACCTTATACTCACTTCTTCTGTAGGTGAGGCTGGATCACGAATTATTTGTGCAAACATAAACACATTTAGGTAGATCAGGGCCGCATTCCCTTCAAAAACAAAGGTAATCCACTGCGTCTTCAGTGGCTCAGATGTCGGGAGTAAATGACGACTGCTATGTTCATTATTACATCCAACAACAGAACACCTCAGTTGCTTAGGAACCATTCTTGTCTACTCCTGCTCCGGCACTGAAACAATGGCGGACTGATGACAGCTCAGTCAGGGCGGGTCTAAGGTAAAACACCAGTGGCAATCAACAATCGTGGGAGGGGCCTGGGTCTGTGTGACGTCACAGACAGGCATCTGAGAAATGGCTTGATATGAGAAAGCGGAAATGATTTAACAAGATTAAAAAAAAAACTGGGAGGATCTTTATCATTATATGGTGGTTGTGTACACACTCTGCCAACACACATTTCAGTTCAAACAACTTGTAAAAGTGCATGTCGCATCCTATGACCCCTTTAAAACGTCATGCAAAAGCTCCTGTTTTAAAAATATTTTGGGTTTTGAAAAGCCTGTTGACTTCTGCCGTTTATCTAAGGTGATATTGGAAGTTTTTTTAAACATTCATTTTTTATTTGTTTGGTTCCACAGTGTTTGCTGATTTGTATTTATTTAAACTGTGTATTTTATTTTACATCAAGTATGCCGTGTCTCCAAGCTTTCTTATTCGTTTTGCTAATAAACGTATGTTTCTTATTTATTTGGTTCCACAGTGTTTACTGATCTTCAGTTTTGTATACCTAAACTTCGTGTAAATTATTTGTTATTTTATATTAGGCATATAGCATGGTGTATTTTTATTTGTTTTGTTAATAAAGTTCTATGTTGTTGTTGTTGCTAGAATTTAATTCAAGCAATTGACGCTGAATTGCTGCTAATTTGAAAGTGAAAGTAAAATGCACACGACACTTTTAAGCTATTTAAAAGCGAAGGAAAGTGAGGAAAAGAGGGAAAACTCAAACGAACTAACAAGCAACTGCTTGATGCCGAATTGCCGCTAATTTGATAGTGAAAGTAAAATGCGCACGGCACTTTTACAAGCTATTTAAAATGAAAGGAATGCGAGGAAAAGGGGGAAAACTTTGATAGTGACGAGGGCCAGATTTTTTTCTCATTTATACCAAGGGGCCAGATTACTAATCCATGTCTACACACCTTTTACATCGTTTTACTCAATCTCCTTTTTATTGAAGGAAATCAAAGTATAATTAATGTAATTTGTTTTTAAAGGTATTATTCACTATAAAACTTGTGCAGTTATGCTAATTCAGAAGCAAAACTTTGTTGTCAGTCGACAGCAATATTACCCCAACAAGCCAGTGTAAACATCTTAATTGTATTGTCTGTAAATTTTCAACAAACAAATGTACAGAGGTCTTAATTTTTATTAGTGGCCAACAGAACATTCTCAAAACAACCTAAGAGGATAGTTAAAAAAGGGCTTATTAATATATATATATATATATATATATATATATACACACACTCCAAATTTACTTATTTATTTACTTACAATTTACTTACTTAATTTACTTTACTAATTTAAAGACCTTTTTAAGACCTAAACTTAACATTTCAGTCTTTAAACAATTTTTAAGAAAAGGAAAGAGTCAAAAGTATGAATTATTATATTAATTTAAACAATTATTATCAATCAATAATTATATTAAATTACATATATCTTAGTCTCTTAATTGTTTATATTTTTATAATGCATTAGCTTCTTGTCGATCCACTGGTTCAAATTTAAAAATATGTGGCAAAAATAGCAGATGGGCTTATTGAAAATGCAAATTCATTCTCTGCCAGCAGGTCACTTTCAGAACGGCAGAATACAGCGGTTTCCCCGGTAACAGCATTTCACAAAGCAGCAGCGCTGCAGCGCTCATATTTATTCAGTGAAATCACAGCCTTTTGAAGTTCAATCGACATATTAATATACATAGCAATTCTTGTCTTTCCGTCCCCAAATTTAAGACCTCTTAAAATTAAGACTTTTCGTACCATTTAAGAGTTTTCATGGCCTCAAATTTAAACAATTAAACCCGCGGAAACCCTTAACAGGAACCCCCTAAGAACCCACAGTTCAGTGCAAACATTTCTGTCATGCATATAGCAAAAAGGTTTACTATGCATTTTACCTTTGAAATTTGATGCAAGTGCAACTCTTGCGTGCCCTTTGTTTGTGAGCAGTGGAGTGATGGCGATTTAAATACAATACAGATTTCCAAACAATCCAAATATATGGGTATGCCCTTGAACTTGGTAAAAAGACAATCTGTTTACGATCTTGACTGGAAAATACTGTTTTCATGGCCAGTTTTTCAGTTTTTATTTGCTAATGTTAGTAAATGTTACGTTAGAGAGCACGCTGTCATTAATAGGTGAGCGGTTAAAAATAGCGACCTCTCCTGTTTGGAGACAGTATTAACATCATAAACTGAAAGCAATCTTTACGTGATTTACTTTTCAAATATTTTTAATTTGATCATCCGAGTCTAATATAATCCAGCGGGCCGTACTAAAAGACACTGCGGGCCATATACTGCTCGCGTGCCGCCAGTTGCCCATCCCTGAGTTAGACCTATCGCACTGCGCCATCTAGAATTTCATGCCAGAACTTTGTATTTATTTCAACGAAAACACATCAAATGTGTAATGTAACACAGGGAATCTGGGATGTCAATTTACGTTTTTTCACTGTAAATTATACATTCTTTTTAACTTCCAAAAACTGTATATTACAAAGGTAGGCTACTAAACAGATGTCAGTACTTCAATAGTTTGATAAATTAATATTATATCAGTTAATGAAATATATTTTTTAAATGCACATATAAGTTAAATCCATAAAATGTAAAATATTGCTACCTTATTTTTATGGTAAAATTCTGGCAACCACAGCTGCCAGATTTTTTTTTTTTTTACAGTGTGGTCTTTTCACAAAATGATCAAATAACAATCCAATCAAAGAGGTTTCCAACTGTAAATAGGCCCTACACATCTGGCAGACGACTCATGTCTGCTGGAACATTAAGGGAGTGATGAGGGAACACAGAAAGAGAAAACATAACTACAAATAAAGGATTACAGAACAAAACAAGGAAGGACATGTTACGTCTTCATGCTGTGCCTTGTGTTTCCCTCTGTCTTTTCTCTTGTTTACTTTCACTTTCTTAGTTACCAATCATTGGTCCTGTCACCTTTCAATCTTCATTAGCACCAGTGATGGGAATAACGGCGTTATAAATAAACGGCGTTACTAACGGCGTTATTTTTTCTTGTAATGATTAATCAAACGAATTACTGTTTCCCCCGTTACAACGCCATTACCGTTACTTACAATAAAATGTGGCGTTACTATAATTTATTATAATATTATTATAATTTTATTTTTCAGTTCATCTAAATGCGCAGAGTGCAGTAACTGTATTTGACGTACCATAAACACTAGTGTGAAGCTGAAGGCGCACGACTGGCATCGCTTTCTCACACACACACAAAGAAAGATACAGAGCAAGAGAGTCTTACATACCATGCAGAATTGAGGCGCTACGTGTAAACGATATTCTTTGTTGTATTTTCCTGTCAGAATAATCAAGTTCCTTTGGAATTTTTTAAAGAAATGCCGGTTTCTCTGGTAGTGGGCGGAACTAATGTGCAAACGACAATCTCATTGGCTGGTCCTCACCTATTGCTAACCCTGTTTTGATTTCAGCAAATCAATTCGAGCGAACGCAGACAACATGATTAATATTCATGAACCCAGCAGCTCATTAATCCTTAGTGCGTTTTATATTGTTATTAATAGTAGAATTCCTAGTAGTTTTATCTTATTATTATTTTTAGTTCCCCCCCCCCCACACTTTTTTATAGAAAAACTAAATGACAAACAATATCTTAAGCACCACCACCAGTCCTAAGTTCATCAACATGACAAATATGCATTCATACATGGTTATTCTAATTACTAAAGTTCTATCATCTTAGAATGCTAAATGATCATAATATCATATTATAATACTGACTGATGCTAAGTGTCAGATATTTATATTGAATTTGATAGGTGTCTCTCACAATTAAAATAGTGTAGATTAGTGTACAATGTTTTATAATAATAATTTATTCTATTTAGTGTCCATTTCATTCATTTAACACATATTTAATATTGGGGGCATCCAAGTTATTTGACATATTTGGACATTTAAAAAAAAAAAAAAAGTAATGCAATAGTTACTTTCCCTGGTAATTAGTTACTTTTATAATGATGTAACTCAGTTACTAACTCAGCTACTATTTGTGAGAAGTAACTAACTATAACTAATTAAAGTAACGTGCCTAACACTGATTAGCACTGACGTCACCCATCCTGCAGTTACCAATCGGACAAGACCACCCCAGATAAAAGAGCACGTCAGATAAAAGAGCACGTCAGACCACCCACAAGCCCCCCATGTTGTTGCTATTTTGTTGCTTACCCTACGTGTATGTTTGCCTCTGATAGATATTTTTGTTCCCTCTCCCCCCTGACTGTAACATATTTGAGCAAGCGTTATACGTTATGAGTCCGGGAAGAAGCGGACAGGTAAGAACGTCACGTGACATACACTGCAACACGTAGAATCTGACTCTGTATAGTACATTAGGGGCGAGTGCCACCCCTTGTACTCTTGCTTTGTGGCTAGAGAGTGTAGCCTAGTTAGGGCGTCTTTGACACTGAAGACTTTTCTTTTTCACATTTTCTTTTTGTAGTTAGGACTAGGGGGTACCTATAAGCTAGAGGGTGTTTGGTTTTGTTATTTTTTTTTTATTTAGCGCCGCCCACGTCCCTTCTTCCCGTTCCCTCTGTCTTGTGAAAGATTGTTTCTGTAAATACTGTAAATACTGTACACATACAACACTTTTTTTCACCATCAAACCTTTATTTTACTTCGTATTCACAATAAATCACTCTATTGTATTATATTCTTCCGGTTTCGTGGCTCTTTGTCCCACACATTTGTATGTATGTATGTTTCTGTTAATGTCTATCTTTTTAAATGTTAGACTCCTGCACCCCTAGACCAACGCGGGGTCGTAACAGGGCAGTTTAAGACAAGGAGTTGACGTCTCTTGTCCAAAAACCTGCTTTTGTCTTTCTTTCTTTCTTTCTTTCTTTCTTTCTTTTTTTTTGATTAAAAAGTTTTTATTTTTATTTTGAATCAGCTCAAATGGTATAGTTTATGAAGATGAATGATTGCTAGGAAACAAAGCACACCACAGCACACTGCGGGTTAATGGGTTACAATTTTTATTTGGTTTAACATAAACAAACAATAAATAAATATTGTAAGAAATGTTGTTTTTATTATTATTTTATGGGAAATGTGTCATCATTAGGTGAAAACTGAATGAATGAACGAACGAATGAAAGAAAGAACGAAGAAAGGAAGGAAGAAAGGATTTTTCCCTCCACTTTTCACAACATCATGCACGCCACTGGTCCCAATCCACATTTCAGAGAAACAGGCAACAATAGACCTCAAGCACCACAAAGTGTTCTACGCAGCATTAGGATGTTATGGACCAGCCTATTGGGAATTAGTTCCATTTCATGTAATATTCATTAAGTTAAAACCAAACTGTCCCTGGTCACACATTGCTGCAGTGCAGTAGTCAGTCCTCTGCTCCTGTTTTGCAATACAGAATGAAGTGAAATCTATACAGTATAGCTCTAGCCCCTCTTCTAGCCCCAGCTGTAAACTTTCCTACAATTCAGACTAATAAATGCAAGCCAGAGACTGCCCCGATATGTCATAATCTTCAACTTCTGGCCAAAGAGTCTGCTTGCATTTCCAAAATTATAAGACCGAGTAAGCAAGCAAGCAAACAAACAAATAAATAAATAAATAAATAAAATGTATGCATGTGTGGAGATCCCATCAAATCTCATATTGGGGAACAGTTTCCAGCTCAGTTGTAAGTGCATCTGTAATACAAATTCTGTTCCATCCAAAGTGTAGTATAAGATAACTTGACATCAGAACAGACAACAGTCTTGTTGACAGTTGTTATGACTAAACAAATGAGATGTTCTCTATAACAAATGCTAATCAAGCAAGGTATGAAGACATTGTGATTACTGCATGATTTGATGTGCTATTGAGTAAATCAGTATTACTACCAATAAAATGCGTACATTCATGTAAGGGATAGCATATAGTCAATCTGTCATTATTGCAAAATTAACTCTGACATGGTTATCAGGATAGTGATGCATAAAAAATAACCCTCAAGGGTTTATCCTGTGATAATGATTTGCTGGTGACTTTATTCTTATAATACATGAAGAGTTCCAATGCAAAAGCCTCTAAAAGCCATCTTGGTCAAAAATGAGATAAAGATACTGAGTGAATGCTCTCCACACATATTGTTACAAACGAGGCCCTTGCACCTTCTCTCTCGCACCACCAGAGGGAGCCCTCACCGGAGTACTAACTCGAATTCGGACTCTAACTCCCACATACCTGGGACTGATCACCTGCACCTGTCACCAATCTCACACACACACACACACACACACACACACACACTCACTCCCCATAAAAGACCGTGTTCCTTGCACCTCAGTGCGAAGTCTTGATTTGCCACGGTGATCATTACTGAGCGTTTATCCCCTGTTTATTCTGCCTGCCTGTGTATTACTCGGACTGTTTATCTCGATTACGATTCCTGCTGCCAGCCTCGACCTTCTAGCCTGTTTATCGACTCTGCCTGCCTGCCGCCTGCCCCGACCTTCTGCCCGCCTTCTGACTTGTGTTTTGTATTGACTACTTTTGTTAATAAACTGCAGATGGATCATCAAGCTTCTGACTCGTCACAGAAGACTTCGCCACAAAGCGATCCAGCAGCGATCACGCAGCTCACATCTGAGCTCTCAGCACAAGCCAACCAGCTCGCTATTCACCAACACCAACTAACCCGCTTAACAACACTGACGGAGGAGTTGGTGAGCGCCCTGCAAGGACCGAGCTTATCTCCACCCGCACCAGCCACCGCCCAAGCTAATGTCCCCGTAAACACCCCGAACAATCCACCACCACTGGTGAGTCCTCGTCTCGCCTTTCCCGAGAACTTTAACGGTGATTCAGCCATGTGCAAGGGATTTCTACTACAGTGTTCGTTGTTTTTCAATCAACAACCCGCCTTGTATCACAATGACTCAAGTAAAGTTGCATTTGTTTGCTCGCTACTCACGGGAAAGGCTCTGTATTGGGTCAACGCTTTAAAGAGGTGTTTGACCATTCCGCTGTGGGAAGAAGCGCTGGCGAACAACTTCTCACACTGAGTCAGGGAAAAACAACCGCTGCTGAATATGCTCTCGCCTTCTGCACACTTGCCGCTCAGACCGATTGGGTAGAGGATACCCTCAAAATGCTTTTCCGAAGGGGATTGAATGTGGATTTACAGGCTGAACTAGCATGTCGCGATGAGGGGAGAAATCTGAGCGATTTCATCGAACTAACCATTCAGATCGACAGCCTGATGCGCTCACGTCGATTCTCTTATTCATAGTGGTTTAACCCTTCACCTCCCGTTACCAGCCCTGAACCCATGCAAATAGGATATACTCACTTGTCTTCTGAGGAACGAGAGCGTCGGATAAAGCTTCATCTATGCATGTACTGTGGCCAGGCCGGCCATCTGAAATCATCCTGCCCTGTTCGACCCACTTCATCCACTTCACGAACGGTGAGTCCTATCTCTCAGTATAAATATATCACTTCATGTATCAAGATTCCTGTGACACTGCTTATTGGCCAAAAGACTGTGTCCACAGAGGCTTTAATAGACTCGGGGGCAGCGGGCAATTTCATGTCTGACGAGTTTGCTTGTGAACATCACCTTACGCTAATCCAGTGTACTTCTTACTTGGCAGTGGAGGCGTTAGATGGACGCCCCATCGGAGAGGGGAAGATATCCAGGGTCACCAACGAATTATCCATGCAGATCGGTGTACTTCATAAAGAGATCCTCAAGTTTTATGTCATC
>JAFVLL020005329.1:0-14313 GCA_021397915.2 Tor tambroides | reverse complement strand
TCTTTTCTTTCTTTATTTCTTTATCTATCTATCCATCTGTCTACATATACATATATATATATATATATATATATATATATATATACTATACTATGTTAGATCTATATTTTTTCATCTGGACTGCTGGATGAAAAAGACACAACCAGCACAAAAAAAGAAGAAGAAAAAAGAGTATTTTCTGAAGTCTAGTTTACGTTTTCATTTTATCTGGACCGGAGTCACACTTTTTTTCGATGGACACTTACAGTTAGTCCTTCATTTATTGATTTAAATGGTCGGTATCTGGAGACCATTGTTAAACCAGTTGTGCAATCAAATACCGCATAACTGACTAATGGCAACGCCTTTTCCACTTTCTCTGATGGGTATGATGATTAACACATTAAGTCCGCGATATTTATTTTTCGCCTCAGCTCACAATTAATGGAGATATTCTGAGCAACTCTTCTGTGAAATCAGAGCGATGCGCCTGCAACTCCCTCAACGCCTCCGTTCAGTATCATGCACCTTTTCACGTTTGAACGGGGTTTCTGAAGAACCTCACACCATTTTCCAATTTTCTCTGTGATCCTTTGATTTTCCATAACTACTTATCTAGTAAAACTCGCACATATAAATGTGTAATTAAACTGTAAAATCAGTACAAAGAAAAAGGAACTTGTTGGGGGTTTCGTATGTTTGCGTCCAGTAGACGGCGATCACAGTCTGTAAATTAATGTAGAGAACGATGTGACTATATTTTGCCTTTTTATATGCACCTTTTGTTGACAGTCAAGTCAAAACAAGCGCAGTGAACGTTTTAGTACGTGCAATGCTTATAAAATGGGCTTCATTAATGTGGGCGATCTTGTCACAGTGTTTTCCAGTGATGTCGAATTGAATAGAGGATTATTTTTTCATTATTTATAGTTATTGTTTAATTAATTGAGGTGAATTCAGACTTCATACTTGTTGTGATATTGCAGTAAGTCAACGTTTCAGATACCAATGAAAAAAGCGCTGACTCCAGTGTTGGAAAGAATATGGCAGGTTACACCAATTACCTGTCTTTTTGCACACTAACAATTTTAGCTGTTCCCCACGTTGCACTTGATGACAAAGGGGCACACATGGTACATGCACTGGGTGTGAGGCACCTGTTTCATAGCAACCGCCACAACAGGAAAACACCTGTGGCATCAGTTTATTCAAAGGGACTTGTGATAAATACTGGAAAACTGTGATAAATACTGGAAAAGATACCGAGAAACTGTGTGTGAGGACAAATTTATATAGGCCGCCTATATATAAAATAGCCTATACTATAAAACGTCTGTTTGCTGAGACATTTAGCCCATCTCTTTCCTATTTGGGACTTTTTAATGAATAAACTTTTACGTGTTGTTATGGTTAAAATGAATGAAACAGTTTATCAATTTAATTATTGTGGTTTACTTAACGAGACTTTTTTTCTGATAGAAAACCATATATGCTACTTACAATAAAAAGCATTGCATGTTTAAAGTTCAAGCTCCGGCGTTTCAAAAGGGGCAAAAAATACAGTGAAAAAAATCACTGATTTATTGTTTATTCCAGCGAAAATGATCATTTGGAGATCATTTACCCCAAATAACATTTGTCAGCAGTGGTTTGTAGCCAACTGTTTACCTTCCGCGCGCAGCAGAAAGACCCTTCAGCTGAGCCTGTAGCGCGCGCGCTGCGTCACCTGACCGCGAGCCATATGCAAATCTGTCTCGTCCTCAAACGCCATTGGCTCTCTCTCACTCATTTATTCCCTGTCAACGCGCATCACATGGCCGCTCTCCCACTAACTTTTCAAGCCCACCGCCGAAAGTAGCTCAAAGACAATTCTGCAGTGGATGTGAAAATCACCCCGAGAGGAAGTTAGAATAAAATAAAGGGAGACGAGCAGCCGCAAAGTTACTCTATATCCTCTGTCTGGATTGTACCGATCCTGTTCCAGTGGCCTCTTTTGTTATTAAGAGGTTCTGCACGTGTGTGCCTGCCAGGGAACGGGGACGCGTGAATGTTTCTGTGTGTGAGCTGAGTTAGTTAAAGCCAGGTGAATGTATAGCATGATGATGGAAACGGACTTGCATTCCCCGGGACCCCACACTAACACAAACACGGGCCACACGGGACCCAACGGCGGCAGCAAAGTTAACCAAGACCGCGTCAAGAGACCCATGAACGCGTTTATGGTGTGGTCTCGGGGTCAGCGCAGAAAAATGGCTCAAGAGAACCCAAAGATGCACAACTCGGAGATTAGCAAGCGCCTCGGAGCGGAGTGGAAAGTCATGTCCGAGGCGGAAAAGCGACCCTTCATTGACGAGGCGAAAAGACTGCGCGCCATGCACATGAAGGAGCATCCGGATTACAAGTACCGACCCCGGAGGAAGACCAAGACGCTGCTCAAGAAGGACAAGTACTCTTTGGCGGGTGGCCTGCTCGCCGGATCCGGTGGCGGAGGCAGCATGGGGCTGGGAATGGGTGCGGCGGGGGTCGGCCAGAGGTTGGAGAGTCCGGTGGGTCACGGCGGCGGCACCGCGGCGAGCTACGCGCACATGAACGGCTGGACCAACGGCGCGTACTCGGCCGCGGCCGCAGCCGCGATGATGCAGGAGGCTCAGCTCGCCTACAGCCAGCACCCAGGCGCCGGAGCGCATCACCACCACGGCCACCACCACCATCCACACAATCCCCAGCCTATGCACCGCTACGAAATGACGGCTCTCCAGTACAGCCCCATCTCAAACTCTCAGGGCTACATGAGCGCCTCGCCGTCAGCCTATGGGGGAATATCCTACGCGCAACACCAAAACTCCAGCGTGGCTTCATCTGGGGCCATCGGCACGCTGGGCTCGCTGGTGAAATCGGAGCCGAGCGTAAGTCCTCCCGTTACAGCTCACTCTCGAGCCCCTTGTCCCGGGGACTTGCGAGAGATGATAAGCATGTATTTACCGGCGGCGGAGGCAGGGGACCCGTCAGTTCAGAGCAGACTTCACGCTGTGCCGCAGCACTATCAAAGTTCCGCGACGAGCGTAAACGGAACCATTCCACTGACACACATATGAACAGATTTCGCATTCAGACTCAAATAACCAAATATTTACCTCTTTTAGAGCATAACTACCTTTTTTTTTGTACAGAATGTTTGTTCTTGTAAATTTTGAAGGTGATATTATTTAAATATAATACTTAAACTGAAGGGATGTTGTCTGAATAATTTGTCCGAAATTACACAATATGCGTGAGCTTTACACATTTGCGAGGGATTAATTCTTCTTTTGTGTGTGTATGTGTGTGTGAGAGAGAGAAAGAGAGAGAGAGAGAAAGCGAGCGAGAGAGACTGTGTTTAAGACATGAAAAAGAGTGGGTGCTACAGTGTAAAATATAGTAAAATGACAACATTTTTAAAGTTTTCTAAGATTTCTCGATCCCACTTTGATTTGTCAACACGTGAGTTACTGTATTTGAACTATTCCTTATTTGTTTGTTGTATTTTTCCTTGTATATTGTGAATATATTACAGAGAAAGATTGATACACATTTGTAAATATAATTCGGATTTGCCAGGATAAAAGGAAAACGTTTTGCGTTGATGTGAGAATAAATTTCACTGCTTTTGCTCTGATTCTGGAAAGTTAGTTTGCTGTGTTGTTTTGCTTTTCATCCCATGGGACTCGCGATTAAGCAGATGGAAACAGAGTTAATTTTCCAGTGTGAAAACGTTTATATGTCTGTATAAGCAACGAAACCTGGCATATTTAGTTGCACTGTCTATTTGATAAAATTTAAGCCTTTTTTATTTAAATACATCGGGACAGAACAGTGTGCAAGAACAAATTTTTAAATAGGAAACATTTTGAGCAGATGATTATTTTAATTATATAGGTGTAAATATAAATACGTATTTTAGCATGTAGGCAGTCAGAAATAAAATATAAAAATATAACCAATATTGAAACTATAGAAAAATATCTGTGTCAGATCTGCTGAAAATCCTATCAGTTGAGTCTAAAAGAAAACCGAAATTTTATAAGACACTTTACGGATATATTGTTATAATAATAATAATTATTATTATTATAAATCACGTTTTTATTTTCAAAGAATTTCCCATTATTACATTGCTATAACATTTACTCTAGCAAATTATTTAGATTAGACATTTAACGTTTTTAAAGAAATGAAGGAACATTTACAGTAATCGGGTAGAAAGAAGGGTAGAAAGCCTAATGTATAAAACATTTTACTTGAGTGATGATCTCTTTAAATGAGTTTTAGACACTTGTGAGCTCTCCACTCAGGCTTGAAGCTCGTGGTTATGTCTGTCTAAACGAAACTACTTCAGATCGTTGGATAATTACTATTTATTTGATGCCACTATTTTTGTTAAGCGTGATCAGCTGCTTTAATCGCGGTAAAGCTTACAAAGCTATTTTACAGTAATGAAACCTTCTGTATTTTTCTTAATTTAGGAAGCCTTCCGTGACGTTGTTGCTGTGTCTTGATGCATATGATGGAGGTCAAAGTTCAAGACCTCTCAAAATAAAGAGTGTCCAATGAAAAACGACGAACAGCAAATAGAGAGCGAACTACATTATTCATTGTTCAATGGACCAACCCCTGTTTTTTCCTCGGAGCCCCGGATTGTGCAGACATATGCTTTAAATCCGCTCCACTTCAATTAAATCCGCCTGGGTAACCCGCGAGCCACTCATGACTATATTTACCGGATATGGAATAATTGCATTCTAAACCCATGAATGGAATTAAAAATGTTAGTTTATTTCCACTTTTGATATGCAGTTTAAGATGAATTCTGTTTTTTCGCCTTCTGGCTTTTTTTTTTTTTTTCCTAAAATTGACAACCTAATTTTCTTATAATTGAATCACTGGTGGGTCGTCAAGCAAATGTTGCTCGTATCCTCCGTGGGGTGTCAGTGGGATTAAGATGAATGCAGAGTGCGTGGCAGAGAGTGTTTTGTGTCAGGGAGAGAGGAGGATTAAACAACCCTAAAAGCTGAACCCCCGGGTCAGCGACAAGTCTCATTCTTATTACAATGACACCCACCGGAAGAGTGACGTGACGCGGGAACTTTCTCGCAACAAGTAGCAGGATTCAGGGAGGTCTTTGAACCTCTTTTTTTTCTTTCTTTTTTTTTTACTTCGCAGACGACCGTGAGAATGTCGACGAAGTTTCACATGAATGTTTTCAGCAAAAACAGGTTAGTTTACGAACAAATAACGAAACTCGCTTATTTTAAAGAAGGACATCTAGCCTATTTGGGAAACATTTGCATGTTTTTTTAGCCGTTTAAGTTACGGTTAAGACGACACATTACATATTTTTAATCACATTTTCCCTTATGCAATTTTTTTTATTAAATAAATGCTATTTTTATACACTAAGCCCTGTTCTCGCATCACAAGGATAGGGCAATACACAACACTGCTGTTCATAGCAACGCGGATTTGCATTCAGAAACAAAAAGAGTGAGCCCAGAATGGGCACCCGTCCAGCAGACTGGCAAACCTCACCTTATTCACATCCACCGTTTCCTGGCAGAAGAAAAAGAATACATCTGCAAATCTCACCAATAAATCTATAACAGCCGGGCAGACCTTCATCACATTTACACCATGTTCTAAAGTGAAACTGTCAAAATGGGCTTGTATTTTTGTCATTTGTAAAACCGGCGATCCTTTGCACTCACTGTCCTAAATGTTCCTAATTAGCATCGGGTTTATCATACCCCTGCATATTTTCATGCCGCCTCAGAAAAAAAAGCTGGTTGCCGTTCTGCTACGGAAGATTACGGAGACAGATTGCAGAGGACGAATGTGCGGCGCCAGATTAGTGGGGAATAGAAACAGCAACTGGGCCAATAAATTCCTTGCGCGGGCCTTATCGTGCAATTACACGTTGACATGTTTAACAATCTCGCGGTCTTTTTTCCTAATCCACAAACCCTCCAAGAGGCACGAGACGTTATGCGCTACAGTCGTTTCAGACGTGGTTAAATGTTTACTGAATAAAACCTGAAAACTGTGCTAACATGTTCCACAAAATATTTTATTTTAGGGGACAGCTTTCTTTTCAACATGCTTCTCTCACGTTTAGATAACCAGAATTTTTTTTTTTATTAATTTTCGTCTGCTTTATCAAAACATCTTCGTGTTTTGTGAATAGTTGCTATTGCTGCTTTTTAAGATAATCTTTCCTTACGCCATACTAAATGTGTCCATATAAGTTCTTCGTGCATGTGCATTCATAGATCATTGAGACCTAAGCACTATACACTTGGAAGTTCCCTCAAAAATATACATGAGATTGTCATGATCTAAACCTGACATCGGGGAGAAAGATGGATGAAATTTAACACACTCTCACTCAAATTTCCTTTGTTATGTAATATATGATAGGCCTATCTCAATTTAGCCTATTAAGCCGGTCTACATAATACTTTCGTTTATCATATAGCCTAAATATGGGTTGTAAAAGCTCTTTAACCAACTCGTACAGTGTCAATTGGCTTTGCAGTTTGCAATGACTGAAAAATGAGCTAAATGCATAATTTATTAAGTGTGTCTTTGTTTCTGACAAACTGAACGCAAGGAGAAGGATCCCTTTAAGCACGTAATGGGTTTACGAGTGGTCCAAGGCTCTGGTTAATTTACGCACGCATTTACGTTCTACGATGCTCGTATAGGAAACGTGCAGTAGAGACTAAGTGGGCTATACGTGCGACTAAAGTTCTGCTCAGCGCATTTGGGAAGCCCAGTCATTTTTAGCGAGTTATCTCTTTCTCTCGGTCTCTTTTCCCGCATGCACACACTCTTACTTTCCCCTGTTACCAGTGTCCGCCTGTGCGGGGGCCTGCGGCGAAGTGATTGTGAGCGACTCTGTTGGAATTTGGCAGCGTGGCGGCTTTGGAACGGCGCCCCACGCTGACTGTCATTCAGCGGGCCTGCGCGACTCACTGTGCCGTTGGGAAGTGTCGCTCATCCGTGCACTCATTGGCCTTACAAAGCTGATTACAAGCATCAGCGAATTCCTGAAGGCAATGAGAGGCGATGCAGGTGCACGAGAGGGTAAGTTCCTGGTTGGAACATTCGCGGATGAAGTTGAAAGTTGTGAACACCCAAAAAAGCCTCACCCAATAAGACTTTGAGATGTAGTCCATCTGAGGTGCTTAAGTACTAAATATTTACCATTTCTGAAATAAACTTTTTTTTCTCTCTCTCTCTCTCTCTCTCTTATTGGGAGACTTACAATAGCCTATTGGAGAAAGAGCATTGTAGCATTGACAGTCTTTGAGCTGCTTTGTTAACGTTTTATGGAATTAGGAATTATTTGAATACACATCCGAATTTAAATAAGTTTAAAGGTAATTATTTTTTAGAAATAGTTTTCCTGAGACTGTTGATGATAAAAATCTCATTAAAGGATGGAATTCTTGAAATAAAAATAGGTTTTGTTTGAGAAATAAATAATAGGCCTATTTGAAAAACTTTTGTCCGTGTGGCATAACCAACATGCAGGAAACTATTTTAATATTATGTGAGTAAATAAATATCATCAAAAGTCTTAATTACTGTGTGAAGGTCATGTATTTTTACTCTATAAGAAAAAGTGGGCTACGTTTTGATCAGATCAAATCGAGTAACCCAAGAAAACTTTTGGTTATTCGTGGCTCAAAAGTATTTGACCTTGAAAAATATGCTTGGAAATTTTGAGAATGATAACATTTTTAGAACTTGTCGCACGTGTTTTATATAACTAGATTTAATAAATATCTTTTTTTTTATCATCTCAGACATCCTTAGTTCAAAATATGATGGATTTTTTTTAAACCGCAAGCCAAGGTCTAAATAGCCTCACGTCTTTAGTTTAGTAGGCTAATTATTTTGCATCTACCCTACTTTTCAAGAGCTGACAGCAGTGTATACTGCTATCCTTAAGAATGCCACTTATGTCTACAATTATGTGCGTGTGGGTTTAAATATCGATTATTTTAAAACGTTTTCAGAACAGAATTAGATAGTCACATAAGTGTCGACTCAAACCGAGAGCGATCACTGAATCATTGGAATCTCTCGATGCCTCCTCTACATCACGTTCCTCAAAGGGAGATCCGTCACCTGAGAGTTGTCACCCTACTGTCACTTGCTGATTAACGGACAAAAGAGGTCTCCCGGACGGTCTATGGCAGCCAGTCAACCAGAACGGACTATGCAAATAGCCCGGAGAAGGCGAGAAGATGGCGAACAGTGCTCTCAATTGTTCTTTGGATTTCACAGCTTTCCGCGCGCAGCTGCATCTCTGTAGTTACCCAGGATACTATTTTGCATTCGCGAGCAGAAGCCTAAAAGGTCTCAACTAAACAGGCATCTGAAACAGCTGAGCTTAAGCAAGTGCAAAGATTTAAATATACATAAATGTGAAAAGTGCAAAAGATTAAAGCAAAACGAAACTTTACAATGTCATACCGACCAATAATCAGTAAGTGCGCGCCTGGAGCTGTCCAGGTGCTGAAATCCAACATGCTGAAAGGTGTGGCTTACAAATGTTGTCAAACATCCAACAAACACCAGGTTTTACTTTACAGCATTGGTCTGCTAGGCTACTAATATGTTTTTAGTCTAGCAGCAGAATATGATACAGAGTGACCAGAATATACATATTTCAAATGTCAGCTCAAACGGTGATTCAGGACAGGCAGCCACTGTCTCAACTCTTTCCACCTATCAATGTCCACCTTATTTTTTAACAAAAGAGTGGGCGCGGACTATTTGTAACTTGAATGTGCGCGGCTTCCGGTGTCATTCGCTTCCACTTATTTTCAATGTACTAACCCGATCTCATGAATGCGCGTTTCAGTAGCACGATTTTCTGTTTCTATTTGGCGTACTATGTATACGAAGAAATGGACTCTGGCGTGCATATGATACGCAATTGGTAGGCTTAGGGGTCTGGGGTAGGTGCGTATTATATGCACGCAAAAACTGCGTACTATATGCACGTCAAACACGTGCGTATCGTATGCAGCCAGAGTCAGTTTCTGCGTATAAATCGTGCTATAGATACGCATATTCACACAAAATAGCTTTACTTCCATGTTGTACAATGGAAACAGGAAACATTAAGTAATTTATATATTTTTTTATCATGAATTCATTCAATTAATTAATTTATTTATTTATTAGTAAGGGTTAGGGCATAAAATCAAGTAATTCTGTTCACACAATATGCAATTAAAGGATGTCAGCCTTTTTTTTAGTGCTGACCAAAGGGCAACCTGAAGTTATATTTGTAAGTTTTCCATTCACTATTTTTTATTTTATTTTATCATTTTTTTAAGTGCTCTCTCTCTCTCACACTCTATTTCTCTATCACCCTTCAGCCATTTGCAATTGACTGCAATTTGCTGTTGGCCAGTGGGTAAAACCTCACCTCTTCTGGCTCTTGGCTTTGGTTGGTCAGAGCTGCCAAAAAATAAAAGGCTGTAAATTAGCCCAATTTATGATGCCTAGCGTGTAATTCTGTGATGCTTCCCATGAAGTGCCAGCGGGTGAGGGTACAAAAAAACAGCCAGAACATTCTGTTGCCCCGTGGGGCAGTTCATTAGCACATAATAACCTCTTAATCACGAGATGAAGTCAAAGTCTTCCTCTTGTGTAGTGCCATTTGGTACTTTCTTGGTTGGAATGGAGTTTAGGGTGGCACACACCCCACTGTGGCCAATGGGCATTACGCCCGTAAGTATTTGTGTGGGTGTAGTTGTGTGCATGTTTATTGAATTTTTCATGGGTTTCTACAGTATTATGTAAATCTTCAGCTTGGATTTACTTAACCACATGCATGTTACTGAAAATAAGACACACACACAAACACACTGCCAATATTCTGCAAAGTGAGATGAATCTAAACTGACCTGATATAGCCTAATGATTAAAGTTCTACTAACTAAATGGTTGTAGATTCAAACCCACAAGTTGATCCAGATTTTTGGATAAAAAAAATGATTCATGCCAAATTAGCAATATTTAGTGAATTAGTTAACTGGTTCAATCTACAAATTTAAGGTATTAAGCATAATTTAAGGGAAAAAAGAGGATGTGCTAGTTAAATCTAGATGCTGCTATAGCTCTTCTCGCTAATGTTTAAGCAGTGAAAAATGTTCAAGACCTAACTAAAATGAACTAACATTCATGCTGAAAAACACTCTAAAAATAGAGATTGAACTGATGAAATATGATGTTTTAAATGCGTTTCTTCATCTAATCTAAGTTGTTGTTTTTGCATACAATTGGTAAGCATTGCTAAAATGGTTTTGGTGGGGATTAAGCAGAACTGGAGCAGATGAGGGAAGCTTGATAACTTTTCAAGACCATCGAAAAAATTAGACAACAACGGCAAATGGAGGAGAGAAAAAGAGAAGAGTGTTAAAAGAGTGTGCATGACCTAGGAATAATAAAGGTAAATAGCAATTGGTCCATCCTCAATGTTTCCAACCTTGAGAGAAGCATCAGAAGAAAATATAAAAAATAAATAATAAACACTACTGGTCAAAAGTGTGTAATAATAACCATTTTTTTAATGGTTTTGAAAGACTCTCCTATTCTCTCCAAGGCTGCATTTATTTAATCAAAATGCAGTGGAAACAGCAATATTGTGAAATATTTGTACAATTTAAAATGATTCCTGTGATGGCAAAGCTTCATTTTCAGCAGCCGTTAATCCAGTCTTTAGTGTCGCATTCCACCTTTGTGGAAATCATGATACACAAGTCTGAAGTCATTAAAAAGTTAATAATAATAATAATAATAATACTTTTATTCAGCAAGGACAAAATAAATTGAATAAAAGTGACAGTAAATGCATTTATAATGCCACAAAAGATTTCTATTTCAAATAAATGCTGTTCTTTTGAACATTCTATCCATCAAAGAATGTCACCCTCTCTACAAAAAATATGAAGCAGTAAAAAAAAAATTTCAAAAGTGATGATAAAAGAACCATTGTTAATAATTGAGCACAAATAAGTGATAACAATTGAGCACCAAATCAGCATATTAGAATGATTTCTGAAGAATCATATGAGACTGAAGACTGGATGTAAATATTCACAATACTACTGTATTACTTCATTACTGTAAATGCACCCACCCTTGAAAAGCTTAAGAGATGTCTCTCAAAAACATTAAAAATCATAATTATTCCAAACTTTTCACTGTTAATGTATATGCACATAATAAATTTACATTGTAAATAACATTCAAGATGCATGGCACTGACTTTCTGACCTTCATACACAGACACTTAGAGGGATTTGCAATCATGAAGCTTTAAAGCGATGTTCAGGTCACACACACACATACAAGTGACAGTTTATCCTTGATCTGGGGTCAAGTCTCAATCTGGAAGCTTTTTGATTCTTTGAACCCCAAACCTGGGGTCTTGTTTCAGACTAGTGGAACCATATCTGTGCTGCTTGACACAATGAACTTGACAGACAACCAGATTTACCCGCCGAGGGTCTGGTTAGGGTTACTCTGCTCTTATTATGCTGTCTGAAAGAGAACAGGTAATGGAGTCTGAGGCGAGGTGGAGGACCGCAGACTGCGCCCTTTATTCAGCTCTACCTTGATTACCTGAAACTCAGGTAATTGCGGCGGCTCTATTTCAGACGCTGTTTACCCCTTCAGAAATAATCATCTGATCAGTCTGCCCTCACCTGGGGCAGTAAGAGCACTGAACTGGCACAACCCAACTCCCCTATCATTGTCACTGCTCCACTGACTGTTTCGCCACACCAGAACTACTGCAATACTAATATACGTCCATACACTAGCAGTCACTCGCCTCAGTATAACAGCAAGCTTAAGCTTCCGCCTCAATACAATGCCTGACATCTCTAAAATTTGCGACAATCGGCAATTTGCCAAAGACTAAGTGCTGTTACAGTATGTTTTATCTGATCAGGGGGCCAGGAGAGAGAGGGAGGGAGGGATGAGGAAAGCAAAAGAAAACCCTCTTCTAGCCCGTGGGGATAGCAGACCTCTTGTATTCTTGATCAGTATGCCTCTATTTGACTGTAACTATTTCCAGACCTCCTGCCTGCTTGGTTTGCCTATAGTGCACGCCGAGCCACAATAGCGTCCCGCCGTGCTGCTCCGGCTGCCTCCATGCTTTCAGGCAGAGCAGAGCCTCGCTGCCGTGGTGATTCATTATTCCGTTGCCCCCAGTGACCGGGAGCAGGCCAAGCCCCCTCCTGCCAAACAGGCCACTAAGTGGCAAGAGACGAAATGAGTGACATTTCCTAAAAGTTCTGACCTTTGTTTTCCCATTGAACTCAGCTGCCATGTTGGAGAAAAAGTAGTGCACTTTGAAAGAAGTGTGCGCACACACGTTTTAAAGCCGTTTGTTTTGCTACTGTTTGTTTTGTAGTTAAAAAAAAAACTAGATAAAATTCACCTGTTAGCCTGAAATAATATATTGATATTTAAGTTAGTGAAGGCATGAATCTAATAAAACAAAGTTTAAAAAAAGTAATGTCACAAAATGAAAGATAAAAGAAATTACATTTTTCTTTTAATAAATTAAGTCTTTTAAGACAAGAATTTTGGAATGTGTTTTACTGTAGCTTATTAAATAGAACTAAAAATAAAATATAATTAATTGTCATTAAAATAATCTTTATGGCACTAATAGTCTTAATTTGTTTTCAGTATTTGATGTGGAATATTTAAACGTTCTTTTTTTTTAGCATCGGTGGTTCCATGAAGAACCTCCATAATGGAAACTCTCCATTGCAAAAAAAAAAAAAAAAAGGTTCTTTTTGGTGGAAAATGTTTCTTCAGATTATGAAATCCTCACACTAAGAAAATAAATGTTCTTTTAAGAACTGTTCACTGAAAGGTTTTGGGGGGAACCAAAAAAAATGGTTCTTCACTGCATCACTGCCAAAACCTCCTTTTGGAACCTTTTTGGAAAAAAAAAGTGGGGGTTCGCAGTGATGTCACAGAAGAACCATTTCTGGTTCCCCAAAGAACCTTTCAGTGGATAGTTCTTAAAAAAACATTTTAGAACATTTAAATAAACGGTCCATGGGTGTTAACGGTTCTTCGTGAAACCATAGATGCCAAGAAAGAACCTTTATTTTTAAGACTGTACGTGACCTGGACATGTTTTAGAAGACCCACCTATGGGATTTTTTTAGCTTATAGAAATAACACAACTCGATGAATTTATGAGAGATCACGGATAATCCACTTTCAGAAATGACGTTTTAAATGCAGATTTGACGCGTGCTTTTGTTCTTAGAAGTCACGCGGCATTGGACCCACCCTGCGTGCGCGTGAGTCCACATTTGACGCACATTATAAGTGGCGTTGATCTCGCGCTCACCGCACCGCTGCGCTGCGTGCGTCTCGAGTCTAAACCACGGTCGCCACTTTAAGCCGCTGACTCCAGACCTCGATAATAACATCCTGACTGCCCACCGAAGCCCCAGAAATCAAGCTTGCTACGGACGCTAGCGCTGTAACGGCTGCTAGGCGAGACCTGTCGGTCACACAGAGCCGCGCACCCGCCGCGCTCGGACCAGCGCTAATTGGTTGACTAATTGAACTCTGCGTGCGGCTGCCCTCCGTTCTCGGTAATCAACATGTGTTTCAGGCGGTGGAAGATTTCTCAAACTTCGGCTATTATTTTTTATGGCCATTTCATATTCTTGACTTTTAATGTTCAGACACTAATAGGCTATTCATATTCATCTTATTTAAATATCTATACAGTTGAAAAGACTTTTACAGCCTGTTGGGTGTTACTTGTTTATTAATTTACTGGTCAGCTCTAATGCATCAAAATATACCTTATCACCTACAGCAAATCCATGCAGAACAGCATTTTTTACTGTCTTCAGACTATCAGATTTTCTCAGAAACCCTCTATTATGAAAGTTAAATGTTCCAAAAATGTTAAACTCCTATTGATTTCTTAGAAAATTCTGCATGTTTTAAAGATAATGTTCTTCACAGACCCCCTGGAGAAATTGAAGGGACCCTCTGGTTGAAAACTCTGGATCCAGACAGAAACATTAAGCCTATGATTTTCTTTAGAAGAGCTGATATGTCTGTTCTTTTTATTCTCTTTTTTTTTGTCACACACTGGTGCTGTGTTTACACATATTAATATTTATATCATATCAGAACGCACGTCACACCTCTGTTCATCAATTTGCACTGGCTACCTGTAGCTGCTCGCATAAAATTCAAGGCATTAATGTTTGCCTACAAAACCAC
>JAFVLL020005328.1:0-25900 GCA_021397915.2 Tor tambroides | reverse complement strand
GCTGCAATCCCCATAGCTATCTTAAGAGCTTTTCCATGATTCCAACTGCACAAGTGAAGTGGTTGAGTAGACAAGTCAATAAAACCACCAGTCATGCTCATGTGAGGATCATGTACACTAATGTATCTTCCAAGCTTTTATGGAACTGGTAGAAAGCTGTTCAGCAGGAGGCCATGATATTAAACAAATGTATATGTGCTACACATATACACATGTGCTAATTTGTGGATATGAAGGTCTTTATTGATTTTTACAGATTTTTTTCTGTATTTTGAATATTGCATATTGTATTTTGAATTACACATTATACTGTGTTGGGATTTGTTACAGGAAATGTATAAAAACTGAATGGAAATGGTCCTGGCAGAAAATAACCAGTACTTTTTAATTTTTCCACAGATTTTTTTCTTACGGTGTAATTGAATAAAATATAAGTTGTATATAAATTGTATTATATAATAAAATATATAACATTTCCCAACAGAGGTTTATCAGAACAATACAAGAAATTCTTCTTTAAGTCCCTTTAACTTTTATAATTCAATATTTATATTAATTTTCTCAAAAAGTTTTTGCATTGTAAATATAATATATAACAATCAATAGTCCAATATTATTCCAGTTGTAAAAATATTTCTATTTCCCATTTTCGCTTCAATTTTAGTTAAAGGTATAGTCATTTTAAATTTGTGTATAGTTTTTTTTAGCATTTTTTAATTTCAGTTATTTTAGTAGGCTACATCAAGATAAGGTAAGAAAGAAAGAAAGAAAGAAAGAAGGAAAGAAAGAAAGAAAAGGCTTGACAACTAGCTGAAATAAAATATATGTAGATTTTTATTTTTTATTTTTTAATGGTTTTAGTTTTAGTTAACTATAAAAAAAACTTTTCACATTAATAATTACGAATAGCATGGAATAGCACAGAGAAATTTAACCATAATATTCCAGTATATACAAGTACAACATAATGACAAACACATACACAACTCCAGTCACGAACATACTGTATTAGCCTACTCCGCAACAAACTTCGCGTTTGCGTAACGCGCTGTTTGGTTTGATCTTTCTGGCTCGCTGTAGTATTGATGTGGCCAAGTCAGAGTCAGGTTCCACGTCATTCGGAAGGAGCAGAATCTCTCCAGACACGGATGCGCATACAGAAGAAGAGAGAGTCGTAAGACCTGTTCGAAAGGTAATAAATTAACAGTTTTACTGGTGAGCACATTAATAAAAAACAAATTTGTTGTTATTTTGAGCTGCTTCGACCACGGAAGCACTGGTTGTCTGTGTTAGGTTTTATCGCAGACTGTTAGCGTGCTAGCTGCTACTGCTGTAGCAGTGATGTCGACTGATCACGCAATCAATAATATTACTGTATAACATTAACTCCGTTATCAAGATGTGTTATTAAACAGCAGCGGTGATATTAATACGCTGTCATTTATAATAACTGCACAACATGGTTCAGATTGGTCTTTTGCCATGGCTGACAAATTAACTTAGCTGCTAATTCAGTGAATCCTGTGCGACCGCAGACGGTAAGACTTCTTGATATAAAAATTGACTTTTTGATATAAAATTTCTTGTTAACAGAGTAGACCCTAAAATCACGGACGACGTTAGTTACATTTATAGTTTGGCTATGCTCCATGTAGTTATACATATACCGTGGAAGTATCATAGTGTTCTTTGAAGTACTTTAGAATGGCACGTAAATACAAGGTGCATGGATATGGTAATTATTTAAAGGTGTACCCTGTATTTTTCTAACAACAAAAGGTTTTACATATAAAAACGAACAGCACTTTAAATAATATCATTGAAATTATGTACATTTTTATTCTACATGTTGCAGGGCACCACCAAGTTAACATAGTATGATCTGCTGTAACATGCAATTAACTGTTTCTATTACTACTACTAAAATGTTAAATTATATAGTGCTTTTTGCCGGTGGTCTGGTCACTTTATGCTTATGCATGAACATAAAACTACTAAACAATATACATCATACCAATAGAGTTTTCACATTGTCATATATTTGACTATTCATTTGAATTTTAGTGATGTGTTGTAACCTGTGTTTCAGAAAACCTCATTCTCTCTGAGTGGAGTCTCGTGAAGAGAAAAAGAGCTGACATTATGACAGCGGCGGAGAATGTGTGTTACACACTCATCAATGTCACCAATGACTCTGAACCACCATCAGAAGTCAGCTTGAAAGCTGATTTAGGTAATATTCATGTGTAGTAATTTTAAAAATAAAATTACATGTATTAAATGTACATTTTTAAATTGGTAAGATTTTTTAAAAGTTTTTGAAAGAGGTCTCTTATGTTCACTAAGGTTGCATATGTTTGATCAAAATGCAGTAAAAACATTAATATGATCAAATATTATTACAGTTTTAAAAATACTGTTTTTTACATTAATATATTTTAAAATGAAATTTATTCTTGTAATGGCAAAGCTGAATTTTCAGGAGCCATTACTCCAGTTTTCAGAGTCACATGAGTCTTCAGAAATCATTCCAATATGTTGATTTGGTGCTCAGAAATGTTTCTTATTTTTAGAACAGTTGAAAATACTTGTGCTGCTGTTTTGTAGAAACGGTCTTTTTTCAGGATTTTTTTGATAGTTCAAAAGAACAGCATTTATTTGAAATAGAAGTCTTTTGTAACACTGTAAAAGTCTTTGCTTTCACGTTTGACCAGTTTAATGGATCCTTACTGAATAAAAGTACTAATATCTTTAAAAACTATTTTACTGACCCCAAATATTTGAAAGGTAGTAACCGTTAGTAACAGAAAGGTAGTAACGTGTGTAACCATTTTCCTCTTTTATTTTTGTGAAAACAGAAAAGGGGGAAATCAAAGCCAAGACAGAGGCTTTGAAAAAGGTCATCATCATGATCCTGAATGGAGAGAAACTTCCAGGCCTGTTAATGACCATTATTCGGTTTGTGCTGCCTCTTCAGGACCACACAATTAAGAAACTATTACTAGTGTTTTGGGAGATTGTTCCCAAAACTACTCCTGATGGCAAACTTCTTCAGGAGATGATCTTGGTCTGTGATGCCTACAGGAAGGTAGGCATGAAATATGGAACTTAAAGTGTATCGCTTATTGTAAAGAGGTATATTGGGTGTATTTCTTTGTTCAAATATGCCATCTGTATTATGCTTCTATAGGATCTCCAGCATCCCAACGAGTTCATCCGTGGCTCCACCCTGCGTTTCCTGTGCAAGCTGAAGGAATCCGAGCTGCTGGAGCCCCTCATGCCAGCGATCCGTGCCTGTCTGGAGCATCGTCATAGCTATGTACGCCGCAATGCAGTCCTGGCAATCTACACTATCTACAGGTGTGCTGATGGATCCCTGTGTGAATGAGTGAGAAACAAACATCAAAGACATTTCTATTTTATTTATTTTATTTTTTTTTTTAGGAATTTTGAGCATTTGATCCCAGATGCTCCTGAGTTGATTCATGATTTTCTTGTAAATGAGAAAGATGCAAGCTGCAAGAGAAATGCTTTTATGATGCTGATTCATGCTGATCAGGTAAATAGTTTTGTTGTAATTGTGTTTTTAAGTGCAAGAATGAATCTCATGAAACTAAGGACCTGTTCTTTTCGTTAATTATTGCAGGATAGAGCTTTGGACTACCTTAGCACCTGTATTGACCAGGTGCATACTTTTGGAGACATTCTACAGCTAGTCATTGTGGAACTGATATATAAGGTGAGGTGTCTATTCACAAGTCATTCTTGTTTAACCTTCAGAGACCCAGCATAGCGGAAGTGCAACTTTAGTATAAAGCATTTAAATAATTCTAAACTCTGACTAAATATGGATAAAAACAATGCATAACAGTAGCTGACAGTCTGAAATTGAACACAACAACAGTTTTTTGCACAATTACCTTTTTTTTTTTATGACTAATGGCTTCTTAAATACATAATTATTGGTGAAAAATACATCATCAATATCAATGCTTTTCAACTTTGAGGATTAAAAGAAGTATTTAAGGTGCTTTTTATTATTCAATGGATTGTTTTAATTTTTTAGTTTTATAATTAGTTTGTTTTTTTTGAAAAAAGTTTTTTAATATAACAAAAGTTCATAGTTACCATAGGCTGTCAAGCTCCTTAAAGAACCTTCAAAGTGGTCCAAGTCGACAGGTTATTTTTGCTATATTATGCTCTATTGTTCTTTAGCCAATGTCAAATCATCAGTTTCTTTTCTGGATGTACTATTCCCTTACAGAAATGCTGTCATCAGCAGCACAGTTATCCCTGTTGTTCCATTAAATTCTAAGCTCTTTAGCTTTACGCACACTGCATACTGCCAGATGCTCTTGAACGCATTCTCACTGTCTGTTTTATATTCTTAAATTTGTTTAGGTCTGCCATGCCAACCCCTCAGAGAGAGCTCGTTTCATCCGTTGTATCTACAACCTGCTGCAATCATCCAGTCCTGCTGTAAAATATGAAGCAGCTGGAACTCTGGTTACTCTGTCCAGCGCTCCCACCGCCATCAAGGTACAGCATCTAACACCACAGTTGTTCTCATAAACTTTTTCTGCATGGTGGTAAATAAAGTGGAATGACATTGTTTGCATGTTCTTTGTATTTCAGGCTGCTGCTCAGTGCTACATTGATCTGATCATTAAAGAGAGTGACAACAATGTCAAGCTCATTGTTCTAGACCGACTGATTGAGCTGAAGGAACACCCCACACACGAGCGTGTGCTGCAGGTACACATGAGTGCATCACCTCGTTTGGATACATTCATTACATGAATCAAACCTAACAGTAAGATTGGCACTGTGTTTTGTTCTTAGGACCTTGTGATGGATATTCTGAGGGTTTTGACCACTCCTGATCTTGAGGTCCGCAAGAAGACACTACAGCTGGCCCTGGACCTGGTGTCATCTCGCAATGTAGAGGAGGTGTGTGTCAAAACCTGCCATTTAAAAGGATTGTTCACCCAAAAAGGATCGTTGTCGTCATTTATTCATGTCATTACAAACCTTTATGATATGCTTTTGTGAAACACATAAGACAAAATGTTGAAAAATGTATTGGCCTCTCTTTTCCATTTTACAAAAAGGCACTATAAAAGTAGTCTATAATGATTTAAGGGGTGGTCACACTGCACATTTAGTTCTGTGGACCATTCAAATGCATGCAAATGTGGAAGACCGGAAACGCAAGCTCATGCAAAGAAGTTTCACGTTTTGCTACATTTCAAAGTTCAGGAAACTTTTGTTTGTTATATATATAAGTTTGAAAAAAAAGCAGACAGAGCATGATGTCCTATCTTGTTCAGTGTCTAAAGAAATGTAGTATGTGTGATCACTGATTTATGTGCCATATTCTGTTACTTTATTATTTTTTTATGATTTTTTGGAGCTTGACGTCTTGGATCCCCTTTTACTTTGATTATATGTATACAAAAATTAAAGAAAATTAAGTTCTTTCATGCAATGGTAAATAATTACTGTTTAATGTCAAATAATCTTTCCCATTCAAGCAAAGCACCTGAATTGTTTTTTTTCTGCAGCTGGTTATAGTGCTAAAGAAAGAAGTTATCAAAACCAACAATGTGACTGAGCATGAGGACACAGACAAGTACAGGCAGCTGCTTGTACGCACTCTCCACTCCTGTAGTGTACGCTTCCCTGACATGGCAGCCAATGTCATCCCTGTGGTACGTTTCAAAACAAAATTGAAGTTATACACTTCACTAGACCATTGGGCCATTTAATGTTAACACATCTAGCCCGATTAGATCTTCTCATGATTAATAAACTCACTCTTCTCATCTTTACTCTTAAATTTACTATATGTGTTTTGTGTGTGGCCACAGTTGATGGAGTTCCTGAGTGACACTAACGAGGCGGCCGCAGCCGATGTGCTGGAGTTTGTGCGTGAGGCGATTCAGAGGTTTGACAACCTTAGACCTCTCATCATTGAGAAGATGCTAGAGGTCTTTCACGCTATCAAGACGGTCAAGTAAGAAATGCTGCTCAACTGCTTCGTTAGAAGTTTGATAAATCCAATTACGTAAATCATCTTTATTAAAAATTAATTGGTCTAATATTCTGAACTGCTTACTTATATATAAAAAGGGATCATGATGCATTGCAGTGATTTTAAACAAGGACTTTTCTGTTGCAGGATTTACAGAGGAGCTCTGTGGATTTTGGGTGAATATTGCAGCACTAAAGAAGACATCCAGAGTGTCATGACGGAAGTCCGCAGATCTTTGGGAGAGGTCTGTAGTGCAGCAGTTCATATTGCTTTCATTTAGGGCTCATCATTAACACTAAGAACAAGCGCCAATTAACACCAACATTTCTTGAGAGCATAATTAGTAAACACATTAAGTTGAATAAAATTGAGTCAGAGGCTTTAGGGTTAAATAGTGTTCTAATGGAAAATAAAAATGATGAAATCAGGACAGACATATACAGGCTCTCATGTTCCTGGAAATATCTGGGAATTTCACAAATGTGATATCCAGGCCTGGAAAATTCTTGAATATTAATAATATCTTAAAAGATCATTGACAGTTCTGTAGTCTGTATAAAACTGAGAAAAAAAAATTCCTTGGCTAGGAACTTTTATTGTGAGTGTGATCGCTGTAAAATGATTTTTTTTTTTTTTTTGAATTAAAAAATGACTTTAAAAGTCATAGACAAGCCCTGAATATATTAATATAATAATTTATTAAAATATGCAGGTTTACAGAAAAATTCACAGTAGTGTAAAATATACATATAAACAAGTGAGGTGTTCTAGATTATACATAAATTGTGATAAGCATTCTTTATGAATGTTACTACACCTTACAGTGCTCCCAAACATTCGTTTTAAATTTCTGATCTTTCTTTTTAATCAGATCCCAATTGTAGATAACGAGTTGAAGAAGGAGGCTGGAGAGTTGAAACCTGAGGAAGAGGTGACTGCAGCTCCAGCTCCTAAGCTGGTGACAGAAATGGGCACTTATGTCACTCAGAGTGCCCTGAGCACCTCCAGACCATCCAAAAAAGAAGAGGACAGGTCATTATCTCCCCTTACTGATACATCATGGATATCATCCTCCGTATTACAGCTCTAAAATATCCCTTTATTCTGTAGGCCTCCTCTGAGAGGTTTCCTGATGGATGGAGACTTTTACGTTGCTGCCTCGTTGGCCACCACCCTCACCAAAGTGGCCTTGCGCTATGTTGCCCTTGCTGAGGACAAAAAAAGGCAAAATGTAAGTTCATTTTAAAACAGCTTATTCCACGAACAGTGACTAAACTATAATTATTCACGTGTCTATTTGTGGTGGAATAAATGTTATTTTGCTGCTTTTAGTCATTTGTGGCAGAGGCCATGCTGATAATGGCCACTGTGCTCCATCTGGGCAAGTCGTCTCTACCCAAGAAGCCCATCACGGACGATGACGTGGACCGGATCTCACTGTGCCTCAAGGTCCTGTCCGAGTGCTCGCCCCTCATGAATGACATCTTTAACAAGGAATGCCGCAGGTCTCTGTCTCATATGCTCGCTGTCAGACTAGAGGAGGAGAAACTGTCTCAGAAGGTAAACACATTTCCCCTCTTTACTTCCTGGTAGTAAGTGAAATCAGAAACCTAATAATATGATTATAGTATTGTTATATCCATTTGAAGATATAGACGAACATATTGTCTTATAGATTAAAAGATGATCATTGCTCATTCATTTGTGGCCATTATATTTAATAATGGTGTTGTTGTTGTTTTTTCCCCTTTAGAAAGAGTCCGAAAAGCGCAACGTAACAGTTCAGGCGGATGATCCGATCTCCTTCATGCAGCTGACCGCTAAGAATGAGATGACATCAAAAGAGGATCAATTCCAGCTCAGTCTGCTGGCTGCTATGGGCAATACTCAGAGGAAAGAAGCCGCAGATCCTCTGGCCTCCAAACTTAATAAGGTCTTTGGAAGATTTTATATGGATCTGTTTGAATCTGTACAAGCCATGTTTTTATGATGAAGGCGACTAGTTGCAAGGCTTAAACATAATTGGAAAGGTTGTTTGTAGTTTGTAAGCTTTGACCACCAGAGGGCATGTTGGTTCAACTGATGGAAATTGTAACACTGAAGTGTCACATCAGGCAGGAGTCTGAAATTTCCACCCATTTCTAGCATCTCACAATATAATATTTCCATAGCTCTACTAATGGTTTTTATGTGTTCAGTGGAGCATTTGTAATGTGGGCTTCTGGTCTTTTTAATTTTTGTTTATTTGTTTATCAGTTAGATTACCATGACCAGTGATTTTCAATCTTTTTGACCCCAATGCCCCCCTTTGTCCACAACAATATTTGAAGGCCCCTACCCCACATAGCTGTAATGATTTTTTTTTTTGATAAACCCTGAATGTCTATAGACAAAAAAAAAATATATATATAAAAAAATAAAAAAAGAAGAAAAAGTAACAAAAACGATTCTAATTAAAATAAATACATTTGTGACCCTGGAGCACAACACCAGTCTTAAGTCGCTGGGGTATATTTTTAGCAATAGCCAAAAATACATTGTATGGTCAAAATTATTGATTTTTCTTTTATGTCAAAAATCACTAGTATATTAAGTAAAGATCATGTTCCATGAAGATTTTTTGTAAATTTCCTACTGTAAATATATCAAAACATAATTTTTGATTAGTAATATGCATTGCTAAGAACTTCATTTGGACAACTTTAAAGGTGATTTTCTCAGTATTTGATTTTTTTGCACCCTCAGATTCCAGATTTTCAAATAGCTGTGTCTCGGCCAAATATTATCCTATCCTAACAAACCATACATCAATGGAAAGCTTATTTATTCAGCTTTCAGATGTGTAAAGCTCAATTTTGAAAAATTGACACTTATGACTGGTTTTGTGGTCTAGGGTCACATTTCAGAAGTTTTGATAGCTGAGTGTTCTTCAAGGATCTTACTCTATTTAACAAATTTCTCCAGGTCTAGAAATAACCATTTTAAACTAAGTCTACCTCATATATACAGGTTTTGCTAAACTGTGAGAACCCAGGTTTTTTGTTTTTTTTTATGTTGTTGTGGATAAATTAAAACAGAAAAAAATATTTTTACAATTGAAAAATATTTTAATAATTAAAAAATATTCTTTTAGCTTGTTTTGTCTTATTTTAAGTCATTTTAAGTCATCTTGAGGTGCGCTATTGGGCCCCGGACCCCTGATTTAAAACCACTGTCCTAGACTGATCCATGTCATGTTTTCTTCCAGGTCACCCAATTAACTGGTTTCTCAGATCCAGTGTACGCAGAAGCTTATGTCCATGTCAATCAGTATGACATTGTCTTGGATGTCCTGGTTGTTAATCAGACTAGCGACACCCTACAGAACTGTACCCTGGAGCTGGCAACACTTGGTACAAATTGTTCCTTTGATCTTTAAGAAATAACTTTATCGTATGTGTTTTGTGCATATTTTACTGAACGTGTTCTTCAATCTCCAGGTGATCTTAAATTGGTTGAGAAACCATCTCCTCTTACATTGGCTCCTCACGACTTTGCCAACATCAAAGCCAATGTGAAAGTGGCCTCCACAGAGAATGGCATCATATTTGGAAACATAGGTTTGTAGACAATGTGTAGCTGTCCTTATTTATACCTGGAATCACTTTAATAATCAAAAACGCATGTTTTGCAGTATATGATGTATCAGGAGCAGCCAGTGACAGGAACTGCGTAGTCCTCAGCGACATTCACATTGATATCATGGACTACATTCAGCCAGCTTCCTGCACAGACGCTGAGTTCAGACAGATGTGGGCTGAATTTGAGTGGGAAAATAAGGCAAGTCTTGGAGTCTGGTGAATTCTTTTTGCGGATAATGGCTACGTTAATCTCCATTTTGTGAGAGGGAATGTCTGGAATTTGTTCTGTGTTTTGTTTCCACACAGGTTACTGTCAACACCAACATCACAGATCTGAATGAATATCTCCTACACATTCTTAAATCTACCAACATGAAGTGCTTGACACCAGAGAAGGTACTGTACCCACTTGATGAAAACAGTAAACGCCTCTGACTTTAGAATGTTATTAAATTCATATCTTATGTTTTCTTCTGTAACTCAGGCCCTGTCCGGCATCTGTGGCTTTATGGCAGCAAATCTATATGCCCGCTCTATATTTGGGGAGGATGCCCTTGCAAACGTCAGCATCGAAAAGCCAATCCACATGGGACCTGATGCACCAGTCAATGGCCATATTCGAATCCGAGCCAAAAGCCAGGTGAATTTAGATTATATTGTCATTTGTATATCGAAGTGGTCAGTTACAAAGTCAGAATTTATTTTTTACACCAGTCAGTTCTTGAATTTGCCTGTAATTTGTTACTGCATGATTGATAATTCTTCTTTGTTTTTTATAGGGTATGGCTTTGAGTCTGGGTGACAAAATCAACCTCTCTCAGAAGAAGACCGCCGCGTAAATTTCTGAAACCGAGGCCGTCGAGTCAAAGAGCGAGATTTGACTAAAAAGCACTGTGGATACTCCTATGTCTTGTCTTTTCTCTATCACTTGTTTGTGTCTCTCCAGAATGCCGTACACTTGCAGTGCTCTGTGGCCAAGATCTAAGCTCTTCAATCCCTCAAAAAGTCTAAAGGGGATCATTTTGACATTTTCTACCAACACGATTCTTCTTAACTGCTCTAAAAGGGATTGACCCTGATAATCTGTAATCTGTTTCAATAAACATTGCACACCATATACCACAAAAGCATTTGTATTCTCTTGTTAACGAATAGTGTTACAATAACCCTTTTTATAAATGAAGTCGCTTGTAAGTAGTCAAGAACAGTCCTGCCCTTAAACCACAGTTGATACAACAAAGGATGTGTTCTCTTGAAGAAAACCCTTTGGAATTTTGAGAATTTTGTTATGGTCTCCTGCCTTTTAGATGATTTAGGCTCATAAGACTTGTGGTCAGTCATAACTTTCATGTCTACGTGGTGAATAATAATATTAAGGACAAAGGCGTCAAGGCTGTGGCCTTGCCCTGAGTAGATTTGGTCATATAAACAGGCACATTAGTTTTCAAGTGCAGTAAAAACAATAATATTGTGAAATATTATTATAATATAAAATAACTTTTTACTGTTTTAATATATTTTAAAATGTAATATGTTCCTGTAATGGCAAAGCTGAATTTTCTGCAGCCTTTACTCCAGTCTTCAGTGGCATAGAATCTAATGTGCTGATTTGATGCTCAAGAAATATTACTTATTATATTATTGTAATATATTAAGTGCTGCTTAATATTTTGGGGTAACTTGTGATTCATTTTTGAAAGACTGATGAATAGAAAGTTCAAAAGAACAGCATTTATATGAAATAGAAATCTTTTTTTCTTTACTGTCATTTTTGATGAGTTTTATGCGTCCTTGTTGATTAAAAGTATTATTTTCACCAAAAAAACCCCCCATCTTACTGACCCTAGACTTTTGGACGGTATGGGTGTATGTAGTCACTGCATTGTACATGGTCACCAGTCATTGTCTGTTAAAGTGCAGTGGAAGCAGTTCTTGATGTAAATGATACAAGTAGCTTCCAGTTTCATGTAGGGTGTTGGAGATGGGTGTGAAAAGTGCTGATGTGACTTTATGTAAGTCCTGCATTTTAATTCCATTAGGCGTTTCTAACAAGGAACGTTACTTACATAAAAAATTACGTTAATGGAGTTTTATGAGTTTCTCAAACTTACTGTTATAAATGTTCTACATGCAATAAAATGATAGCCAGGGAAAACGAGGTAATAAAGTTCTAAGCAACTGAACACATTACTGTTATATTCTGTACTGTTATTCAAAACTCATAACTGAAGCACTCAAGACACTCCATCTAGCAGTGACACAAAGCTGGAGCTTGATTGGTTTCTTTGACATATCTTTACACGTCAGCTTTTTTTTTTTTTTTTTTTTCCAAGAATGAGACTTTGATCTATATTGTAGCTTGACAGCTCCTTTAGTTCCCATGAGACACACATTTGAGCATGTTCATCACATCAGTAAAATGTAGACTAATATTTGATTGTAAAACAAAAGAGAAAACTTCTACGCTGTACGGGGCTTTCAAAATACTGAAATTGATAAGTAATCTGGCAAATCTTAAAAGTAAGTATAACTTTTAATTTTTTATAATATTATTGCCATTTAAAAATGCTGCAGTGATTGCTTAGCCTCATTTCGTCAGTAGTGACTAAATGAGAGGTGAATCACAAAATGACAAAGCTAAAGCTACAGTTTCCGTTTTGATATTACAAACACAGTAGGTGACTATTATTCATACATGTATAGTAATAACGAAATTGTTCCACGATGTGAGTCATGGTGTCAGAGTTTTGACTTGCATTAAGAGGTTTTTATTCATTTGATTTATAGTACTTATGTTATTTTGTATTCATTTTCATCTTGCATGATATTTTATTAACTGTAAAAGCACTCGCAAGAAGCGTACTGATAAACGGTCATAACACACTCTTAGTTGTGTGCTACTGCTTTAATGTTCAATGTAAGATTTATTTATTGAAAGAAAGAAAGAAATTCTTTTACTGAGCAAGAACGCATTAAATTGATCAAAGGAGACAGTAAAGACACTTATAATATGACAAAAGATTGGAAAAGAAATGCTGTTCCTCTGGGCTCTTTATGCATCAAAGAATCCTGAAAAAAGTTGGTTTCCACAAAAATGTTAAGCAGCTCAACTGTTTATAATAATAAAAAAATATTTCTTGAACATCAAATCAGCATATTAGAATGATTTCTTTTCATATGAAGACTTGAGTAATGGCTGCTGAAAAGTCACAGGAATAAACCGCATTTTCAAATATATTCAAATTAGTGCCGTCAAACGATTAATCGCGATTAATCGCATTCAAAATAAAAGTTTTTGTTTACATAATATATGTGTGTGTGTACTGTGCATATTTATTATGTATATATAAATACAAACACATGCATGTGTATATTTAAGAAAAATATGTTGTTTTTATATTAAATATATTTATATATAATATAAAATATAAGAATGTAAATATATAAATGTATATACATGTAAATATTTTCAAAATATATGCTGTATGTGTGTGTATTTATATATACATAATAAATATACAAACATACATATATTATGTAAACAAAAACTTTTATTTTGGATGCGATTAATCGCGATTAATGGTTTGACAGCACGAATTCAAATAGAAAAGTTATTTTAATAATAATATTTCACAATTATTGCTGTTTTTACTGTATTTTTGATCAGATAAATGCAGCTTTGGTGAGCATTAGAGACTTCATTTTAAAAAAAACTATTGACTCACTATTGACTCACTAACTATTGAAAACATTTGAACAGTTTTGTATAGTAATAAAGCCATTTCATTTTAAATAAGTCATTTCAAATGAGAGAGGTAGGGCTGGCGAAAGCTGGTGAGGTGAACAGACATCTTCCAGAGTTGTTATGTGCTATTACAGACTCCTAATAGAAGCATAATAATTGATTATCTCTGGTACACTGAATAAAGGGTGTTCAGAGGGTTCATTCTGTAGATAAGACTGACATTTCTTGAGAGGAGCTGGAAAAGTAATAATAGTCAGATGTTTTATGCAACATGTACACTCGTTATCTTTTTTGGTTTCCAGGACTGTGGGAGGTGGAAGAACTCCTGTTGTTGCTTTCCTCCTGGCGACTGCAGTGGGACCATGTGAATCTTGGAGTTCTGGATTACGAGTTAATTGAAATTCCTTAAATTCCTCTGGGGCGAGTGAAGGAGTCAAAGGGAATTGATTAATTCTGCTACTCAAAATAATATCTTTCCGAAAGTTTGTGTACGAGCTACTGCTAAAAAGAGTATGCAAACCATTGTGTGTGAAAAAAAAAGAGTATGTAAACCACAGTATCCTTTAACAAGGGCATTTCTGGAGTTCAGTGGTATAGTATTTACAGGATTTACATTTCACAGCTGATGCTTCCTCATGTTGTACACATTCTTGCTCTGCTGATTCACAGGCCCTCTTTGTGAAGACCTCCAGAGGTCATACTACCAAGTCGTGACATGTACAGGACTGTTGGGGATTTATTAGGATGGGTCATTGTGTTAAGATAGACTGAGCCTCAGTGAGTAAGTGTCGGGTCACTATTCTGCAGCTGTGGAAATGAACAGCTCCATTATAAACCCCACACATTCAAGTGGGTGGAAAAGGGCCTTAACTGTTATATTTATCACACGAACAGGTGCTGTGTTGTTGGTTGTCCTTTTCAGATTTCCGTAATCATTTTCAGAAGTTTCCCACAATCTAAAATTGTACTTGACAGCGCGTTTAGGAGAGAAAAGTGATCGGGAAACAAACAGCCCATAGAGTAAAAGAGAATAGTGAGATTATACAGTTCGTTTTCAGCAGTATTAATACAGTACTCAGTGTACACCCCCGGTACACCACCTCTGAACAAATACAAAAGTGTTTTTTTCTTAGTGATCATTAATCCAATGCATGGAAAGATGGCAAAATTAAAATGTATTAAACATATACTTATTAAAAACAGAAATATATGTCATTAATATCTGTAAAATAAGTAAATTAGCCAATTTTGTGTAAATGGAGAAATGAGTAGGCTACACCCTTAATTAAATTCAACAAACATCTAATATTCTAGTACTTAATATGTCCTCCATAACTTTAAGTATACTGCTCTGACCCTTCTTGGCATTGCGCGAGCAAGTTCATGACAAATTGTCACATCTATCCTGTTTAACTCATGAAGGATGACCTCCTTAAATGCCTTGGTCTTTAATGGGGAGTGTTGCTCAACTCATCTCTACAGAATCCCCCACAGGTGCTAAAGAGTGTTAAGATTGGGTGAACTGCTTGTCCACTGAAGGGTTTTCATCATGGGAGAATGTATATTGTCATGTTGAAAAAATACCCCAACAATGCAGGGAATGAAGAGAGGGTGGGATCTTCTGTTTCAAGTTTTTGAATTACATCACTCAGTTTTGTGTGGGAGCACTGATAAAGAACAACTTCTTCTCATTTTCAGCACTTATACATGTCATGTTAACTTACCACCGAATGTCACTTTGGGAATGAGGCACTTTTCACTGTACTCCTCCTCTAACAACACCATAACATTTTGGACGCCGTTAGATCCGAAATGATTGACTTGGTCTCATGAGACCAGAGTGGATTCCCAGACGTCTTTATTTTGTAAATATGGGCCTTGAAAAAGACTAAATGAGTTTTTTTGTGCTTTGGCAACAGTTCAGTTGCCAAACAGTCACATTTATCATAGCTTTTACCAGCTCTGAGACACTTACTTGGTACACTGCTCTTCTTCTCACTCATACTGAAATGACAGCTTAAAGCGATGGCCTGATTATTTCAAGGACTTTGTCACATGCTCATTGTTTTTGTGTTTCTGCATTACTTTTGCTATATTTTCACACTTAAAACAATGATTTGGTATTCCTCTTGTACAACTATCCTCTTTTGTTCAAAGAAATAAGTCTACTGCCAATTCTCTCACAAGTGGTTCCATTGTTGACAGCATTAAGTCTGAGAATGATTCAGTGGGCTATGTAACACGTTAAATTGTCAAGAAATGACTCCTCTTTAATGGTTTTGGTTTAACACGCCCACCTGTTGATCAAAAATGGCCTTTAACTTGCACCAGAATTTTTTAGTTCTATTTTGTAACTTTTAGGAGGGGTGTACTAATTTTTGCAACCCCACATTTGATCACTTATTTGATCAGATAATCTCACTTGATAAGAATCTTATTTTCCTGAATAATTTTAACATGCTTTTTTGGTAACTGATCAAGCAGACTTGCTGGAATATTGTATCTCCAAAGAACACTAATATGTCTTCTAAGTAAAAAGTAATTGCTAAATTTGTTAAGCTGCAGAGGGTGTACTCATTTATGCTGAGTACTGTATGTATAATGACAGTTTAGAGCAGTGCTTTTCAACCTTTTTGATTCCAAGACTCACCTTGTCCAAAACAATATCTGAAGGCCCCCCATGTATCCATGTATAGGCTTAGATATTTCTTTTACTTTGGATGTAATGACAGTGGTGCTTGTTTTCAAACTTGTTTTCCTTGATTGGTAAGAAGTGGTAAAAATGTATTATTATTATTATTATTTTTTTTTTTTACATTTTATTTAAATAATAATAGTTTTAATGAGCTGAATTTTCCAGTAATGCATGACTGCAGGATTTTTATGTTTGTTTTATTATTATTATAATTTTTTACTCACAAATAGCAATTTTACATTTTACATAATTGACAATTACAAAAAATGTATATTTATCATAGAAATAAATATCCATTCATAAATATACATCCATGACTAAAATCACACTTTTATGAATTTTATGAAAATAACTTTTCAAGGTCTACAATAAATAAATAAATAAATAAAAATCACACTTTTAAAATCTCTGCGTATATCCAGGTTTTCTAAGCTTGTGGGAACCCTGGTTCGAAATGACAGTTGTTGAGGTATTTTTTTTTTCTTTTGTGGCTTTAACTTATTTTAAGCCAGTTTTGTACTATTTTTTTAATAACCATTTTAAGCCATCTTGCAGACCCTTGGGATTGTGCTGAGTGGGCTCCAGTGCCCTGATTAAGAACCACTAATTGAGAGGACTCAAATGTACATTTTCATTTAGCAAACCAGTTTAAGTTGGCTGGTCTTAACTGGTCTTGGCTCGTTTTAGAGGGGTTTCGGGGAGTTTCCAGTCTGACATTCAACAGTGAATGACCATAAGATAGCCCAGGACCACCATAGACATTGAGTGGGACAAAATAGGTTTGTCAGTGGCAGACTTAGAAGTTTACTACGCAATTCCAGATATTTAGTAACTGAGATCAATGATACATTCACATGAGTTCCAAATCAACACATAGCGGCGGGAATAGCCGTGGGCGCCCCCTAGCGCCTGCTGTGTGTACTGGCTGAACTGATTAGCCCTATCTTACCCTCATCTTGCAGCACAGGCAGTCAGTGCCTGGTAGCGATTTAGGCGAGGGCGTATGGACTTGAGGCAGCAGTGAATGCCTTTCCCACAGACTGTGGTCGTACTTTTCTCCTCTCGGACGGATTACCACTGAGTTTGCACATCGCCTAAACGCCGTATCGCATTTTTTCCGCTGCATTTCTCCATCTGAAGGCCTGTCATAGAGTAAAGTGGCTCGGTGTGCGTGTTTAGACAGCGGAGCGAGAGCAGCAGTGTGTCCCCGATGGCTGGCTGGAAGGACGGCTCAGTGCAGGAGAAATATCGCCTGGTGGTCGTCGGAGGTGGTGGCGTCGGAAAATCAGCATTAACCATCCAGTTTATCCAGGTAAGCGGATAGATGGCGGAATGTTATGTGCTTTTCGGCCCTTTAAAAAGATGTGAGGGTGTTTAGAAGATATGGGTGGATCTTGCTCACAGAAATGGGGACCCCATAAGCGGAAAAGGGGGTTCAGGAATCCGAGCGAGGCCTGCGTCACTTTAACTCCCAGCCTATATTTAAGAAAATTACTGCTTAAACGTAAAAATAAGCATCAGGAGAAATGTAGGAGTTAATGCATGTAGTAAGAGTTAAAACTCTGTAGCGAAAGTGCTGTATATAGTTCATAGGCGTGAGAAACACTTTCGTAAACTGTTGTATATTAGAATGAGTTACACAAAATTCATAACCATAGCAGGCGATTGAAATACTTGAACTGTTTGTTTGGAGTTTCAAAGGCAATATAGTGGCTAGGAATATATTTAAAGACTGCATAACAAAGTTATGCAACAGTATGTAAAACAATATTGACACATAATTGCTTTCTTTATCATAGTAGTGTTGTATCTTCCTTTCAATCATGCCAGACTGCTGTGTTTTTTTTTCAGTAACAGTCTCCTCCACATAAACCAGTTTGATCATAGACTTGCTGAAATATTTCTTTCTCTGTCCATATTTTTGCAAGCATTAGCAAGAGAGGAATTAAAGTGGATTAATATGCTCGATCACCTTACACCCTTGTGATTTTTACTAATGCTTAACTGCTGCTGGCAGTGCCACATTTGAGCTTAATAATCAACATTTGTTGACATCATGATCTGTTACTAGCAAATGGGCTGAATAAAACACCTTCAGATAGTAATTAAAATCAGACTACAATTATACATTAACCAAACACGCTTTAGCATGGAGAAAGGAGATCAGCTGTTTTTAAGTGTGTGTGTGTGTGTGCTGTAGGGATGTAGAATGAGAGTGTTGACTTCCACTTGTACTAAATGTGTGAAAATGAGAGTAATCCAAAGAAAACCATGGAAGACCCTTCCTGTTGGAGTGTTTCTAGAAGTCTTTGCCTGTGAGAAAGCACAGCCCAGCTGTTTTCTGACTCCAGGCTTTCCCATTCAAATGTGTGTTACTCAGGGAGGTTTCATCTGAGTCATGTGGGGTTAATGACCATGGAGAAGCTGGAATCCGGCCTCTGAAAGAGGAAGTCCCTCCACTCCTGCTCGGTCTCTAAGGACCTCCTGGATGTGTATGGGAAAGTATGCGCAGCCTCCTGACTTACACCGCTTTGCAGCAGTATGTTAGGTGCATGCGTCATGCGTGACATTCTTCGTTAGTTACGCTGTTGGAAAACATAATCGATTTCTGTCAAAATTTGGTTGAAGATACTGCAGTGATGCATTACTTTGCTTGACTGCTACACATGGTGCCACAAGGATGACTTCACTACCAAAGCAGACTGGCTGATCTCAAACTAGCGTCATGACATGGGCCATGATCAGCGCCAGTCAGGCATGTGACTCAGACTGAAATGGATTAGTTGACGTCATTGTGATGCAACCCAAGCTGTGTAGTGTAAGCATAAGTATGGCCTTTCTTGGAGTTTTGTATAGATACAAAGATACTTTGTTTTCTAATAATGTTAATAATATCAAGATGATTTTTGGCATTATTTATTTTCTTTTTTTTAGTATTTCAACCTCGTGTCATAGATATTAATTCAATTAATGAATTAGAATTGTATTAGTAATAATAATATTAATACATCTACTGCTCAAGATTAATTTTGTCTTTGTTTTGTATTTATTAACTTTTAAAAATGTAGAGTTGATGTAAGAAAATGATTGTTTTTGCCTTTGTTTTTCCTAGATTGTTAGTTGTCAGCTGGGCTTCTTGTGTGTAACGGCTGTTCCTCATTAACAGAAGTGTGAAAGTGAAATCATTGCAGGCCTCACTGACCTTTTTATCGCTTCAGACGGTCTCAGAGTACACTAAGCGTAGCATGGCGCTGTTGAAGGCATGATCACATGTTAGCTAATATTAGCTCTTATCGCTGGCTCTCATTTCTGGGAGAACGGACTCCCTGCAGCCCTGTTTCCTCACGACTGCAGCATGGTCAGACCTCGGTGATTACGAATGTGAGTGTTTTAGCTTCAAACAAGACCTATACTATACTGAGAAAAACCAGAAACAGCAATGTTCTGACAGTCTTAAAAGGGTCATGGTAGACATTTTTTACTGCTAATATGTTACTGTCAAACATGGTCTTATAATTGCTATAATAAATACATTAAAAGGTGGCGTGTGCGATTTTTTTTTTTTTTTTTTTTAAGAAATGAATAGTTTTATTTAGCAAAGACACATTTAATTGATCAAAAGTGACAGTTTCATTGTTACCATACATGACTGTTTTAAATAAATGCTTTTCCTTTGAACTTTTTATTCATAAAAGAATACAAATGTATCACAATTTCCACAAACTATTAAGCATCACTGTTTTCAACACTTGATAATAATAAGAAATATTTCTTGAGCACTAAATGTTTATTTTTTATTTTTTGTATTCAGCTCTTTTATTCATCATTTATGTTTACTCGCTTTTAGTTTTGTAGGACATTGCTAATATTGGTTCTCTTACATTTGTTTTTCTAGTACACTTTTGCCATGCCTGCATATTATATTGCAATTTTAAGGGTTTGTTTTCACTTACGCAAAGCACAGTATCCAGGGTCGTTGTGTATATTAGACCAGGTTGCTTTTTTGTAAAATCTGGCATCCCTTGACTTGGAGCTTTAAAGAAGAGAACCTGTTTGTGTGAAAGGAAGAGTTCAGACAAGAGTGGAAGTAAAGCAGCACATGTGTGCAGACTGAAGAGCAGCCGATTGATCGGGAGTTATAGTAGCTTGAATTACACACTTCTTGTAACTGCATTATTATTTTACTCTAGCTAGGTGGAGACTGAGACACTGCTGCTGAGTTTTTCATATTTGCCATACACATTCGCATCATCTGCGTCATAACGGTGTGATCGGCCAATTGGGAGATCACATATTGAAGCAGTGAAAGTAATTTTCAGCTTGTTCTGATCATGCAGTGGCCGATCATTTGGAGCATTCAGAGAAAGTCAAGGTTTTTTTGCACGTGTTTTTTACCTCAAACCACTGATCTAGTTGAGGGGAAAACTATAAGTGAAATAAAGACTTAAAAGTTAATTGATTTTTTTTATAAGTAAACTTTACCTTTAAAGAAATCATTACATTTTCACAATGGGTTTGACAGTAGTAAGTGTGTGGGAGGCTGTGTGAAGCAGGTAACGTGAGAGTAGAGATGTTGTTTTCTTCCTGCAGACTCACCTGTTGATTTCTCACGCTGCTGTACTGATAAACACACACACTGTACTGATAAACATGGTACTATTATAGGAAGAAGAGGAAGGACCTCCAAATTTTACAAGTACTTTCCCATAACTACTCTACCATTGAAAAGTTTTGAAATTTAATTGAAAGAAATGAATAGTGTTATTCAAGGATGCATTCAATTGATTAAAAGTGCCAGTAAAGACATTACGTTACAAAAGATTTCAATTTCAAATAAATGCTGTTCTTTTGAACTGTATATTTATTAAATAAGCCTGAACAAAATGTTCACGGTTTCCACAATAATATTCAGCAGCACAACATTTTTCAACACTGAAAATAAGAAGAAATATTTCTTCAGCCCCACATCAGCATAGTAGAGTAATTTCTGAAGGACCATTAGGATGCTGAATATTAAAATATTCACAGGAATAAATTGCATTTTAAAATATATTGAAAAATAAAATGATTATTTTAAATTGTAATAATATTTTACAATATTATTGTTTTTTCCAGAATTTTTAATCAAATAAATACAGACTTGGTTAGCATAAGAGACTTAAAAAAATCATAAAAAAATCGTACCTTAAGTCTAAGGTAGTCTTAAGTCTTAAAGTTAAAGTTTTGTTTAATTTAATGTTTTGGTTTTGCTTTATTACTAGACAGACAGAAATTATTGGGCAGAGAGAATAGGATCATGTTTTGCAAGTTGTGCTCAAACATATCACCCACATAAACACTATATGATATTTGATATTTTCTTATAAGTAATCATAGTTTAGTGTAGTCATGACTACACCATGCAACACGCAATAATAATAAATCATGCATTTTATTTCATTCATTCATACAGTGATAAACAGTTTTGGCTCTGACCACTGCCACCCCACAAACTCCACCTATGAGCTGAGTCATAGTTAATTTCCTCATGTCTGATGTAGTACTCTCAAGAGTAGCTGTCAGTTCAAGCCGAACAGTGAGCTAAATAATGTCAGTTGTAAGCATGCTCTGTCATTAATCACAGAACACTCTGTAAAATGTGATTGTCAGTTTGCAATGGGCCTGTTTTTGCTTGTCTTGTGAGCACTGTTTTGGTTAGCACATATGGTAGTTGGTCAGTTTGGTCAATTCTCTTTTCCCCATGTAATTTTTTATCATTATGTCACACTAATGATAGGACATTTTGTGGGTTGTTAGCCTATCAATTGCTCACATTTAGGTGATTACAGAAACATTGTAGCAAGATACCCCTTATGGCCTGGATTTTGTAGAGGATCTTCTAGATTAATAAGACAAAGATTGCTGCACTTTGTTTATTATTAATTCCTGCCTTTTGTTTATTGCTAACAGTATATGATAATTCCGTTTTGTTCTGTGTTGTTAGCTAAAACAAGACTGTAAATGGTGCTCTAGCAAAGTCACTTCTTTTAAAACATACAATCATAGTTTTATCTGTAGTGTTGTTAACTTCCTTCTGCTTATATATAGCATGTCTGATTTTTGCATTTAATTCGCAATTTCACTGTATTCCTTAGTTATTATGTTCCATTACATATTTTAGTGGATTGAAAATTATAAGGATGTGCACTGCGCTATAGTGAATAACTAGTATCTCTGTAGTCGGAGAGAGTGTTTTTATCTGTCTATGATTAAAAACCTCACAGGAAGTTACGGGTTTTAAGTTAAAGATGGAGTTGTGATATCATGTCATTTTCTCCGTTGTCTCCCAGCATGTTGGGTGACCCATGTCTAGGACACTGTCAGAGATGCACGGTAGGTTAAACTGAGCCCAAAAGGGGTTAAAAAAGTGATTTCCCCCAAACACAGACGTCTCCTCTGTATAACAATGTAATGTTGTTTAAAAATTGTAAATTTCAATTTTAAAATATTTTAAAATGTAGTTTAATTTTCAGCAGCCATTACTTCAGTCTCCAGTGTCACATGATCCTTCAGAAATCATTCTGATGTTGAAACATTTCTTAGTATAATCAGTGTTGAAAACAGTTGTGCTACTTAATATTGTTGTACAAACCGTGATTCACATAACATTTCAGCATTCGTTGAACAAATTTAAAAAGAACAGCATTTATTTGAAATAGAATTTTTTGTAACAGTCTTTTAGTGCATCACTTTTGATCAATTTAATACATTCTTACTGAATACTAAAAAAATTACTGACTAATATATATGGGTCAAAGACGTAAAGATGTCCGCATCAAAAGAAAATTACAAAAATTAAATGTAAATAAAGTGTCTACTTTTAAAGTTTTAAATATGTTTTTGGAGAATAAAATGTCAAAATTTGGTTGAAATAATGTTCCATTGTCATTCAGTGTAACACAATATTTATGTAAAAAATCAAACAACATGCTTATTTTGACTTGTACATATTAAAATATATAAAAGAATAAGGGAGCATATTACATTTTATTGTGTTTTAAATGAGTAAAAAATTCTTACTGACAAATAGGCAAAACCTAGGATAGTGGCAAATTTTAAAAATGTAAAATTACAACTAATTAGTATCTGTGGTGAAAGTAATTAGTCTTTTAATATGTCATAAATTGATTTTTGTTGTAAATATGCCTGACAAGACTGTTACACTGAATGACATTTTAGTGGGTGTCTTCTGTAAATCAGGGAAAAATGTATGATATTTATTTTGTACTCAAACAAAAACAAAATTGTAATTGAATTAAACAGAAAACGTTTTAATTTTTTTGGGGAAAACAACAACAATTAAAGCAGTATTACACTTATTGTTTTTATGCTTAAACCCTTTTTCGTCTTTGACCCATATATAAATGACATTTGACATGATAATAAAACCCACAAAATGGTGTTTGAGAATTAGACCACAGTGATCTGCTGCTCATGTCACATGCAAAGCACCAAAAAATGCTGTTTAATTCTTAACGCCAGAGAGAGAGGGTGGAAAAGGATCTTAAAAAATTAAATATGACTGTTTTGGGCATAAATAACTTAAATAAGTGGACCTCAGTGGAAAAAATGAAATCATAAGAATATATGACGTGACCTCTTTAAGGAATAGTACCTCGATCAGATCAGAGCCAGGAGCTTCTACATGAGGCCTTTGCTTTGTATAAATCGAGAAGGAGGCCCACATGCCTCACCGTGAACCTCCTTGCAGAAATCCATTGATTCCAACTAGCACATTAGGCAGATGCTGTAAGCATAAACTTCTTAGAGGGGTTACGCTTCGTCCCAGCTGTAGCTTATCCACCGCTGTGCTGACTTATCCGGTTCTTTAATAAAGCACAGCGACAGGCCAATTCATCGCGGTGTCTCAGGAGGCTACGCCTCATCATCAGAAATGGAGCACACGGCGTACCTCATTTACTTGCCCGTCTATTGTAGGTTACACACGCCCGGCTCATCTAATAATACACCTCTCGGATGTTTTTCAGCCCTCGTTTAAATGAAGTCACTCTTTTCCTATTTGCGTCGCTACTGAAAACACAGCTCTGCACTGGTTAGAGTAGCAGTTTGCAGAAGTGGTAAGTTTTGGTTACATGTGTTTTGAGCATGTGTGTGTTTGAAGGAGAGGAGTGTGACTCTTCATGAGAGGGGGAGGGTATGTAGGCTGTGTGTCTGTCTGTATTTGTCTGATGTTTGTTGAGTGGCGCCCACACACATCTCTCGCTCGCATACTGCCTCTTTCGTTAACTTCTGTGGCTTTTATGTGGCTCACGTTCTTCTGAGGTATCCTGTTTACTTGTGCTAACTGCTGGATGAACATCTATTGACTGAATCGTGGCTCACACCTTGTCTGCTTTACGCTGTGCTCTGAAAATTATACCACACCTTTTCTACTGTATAGAACAAAAAACAACATTTCCACTGCGTAACAACAAACATACAATTTGTGGTGTCTTTGCATGTTGAGTGGATTTTCAAGTTAAACTTTACTCTTGCTTTTCGTGGAATCGTGCAAATTATGTATGTTTGTTTTCTTCCAAAGAGACTGTCAAAAGTTTTATTTCTGTTATGCCAATCGTTTATTAGTTATAAACGAAGAGAATAAAAGGAGATCGGTCATGTCAAGCAGTCTGCTGAGCATCTGCTAAACATATTCATAAGTTTGATATCTGCTTTAATGTCAGATTGATGATATATCTGGCATTCAATTATAATCAAAAGTCTCAGAAGTTTTTTTTTTTGTAATTTGTGTCTGTTCAACAACAAACTGGAAAAAACACACACAAAAAACGTTATTTTTGCTTCTAATTGTGACAGTCAGTTTTGTAGAAAAGGATGTCAGTGTGTCTCAGGTACACTTAGCCTATGTGTTCACATAGGATGTCCGGTCTACACTATTTTTTTCAATTGAAATGGTCTGTGTACATGAGTGAGACTCACAGTCTTTGGTAATTGCATCATGTATCACTTTTTTTCAAGTTAAAAGTACTGTAGTCCAACTTTTTTAAAAAAAGCATACTTTTATTCAAGAAGGAAACATTAAATTTATCAAAAGAGACAATAAAGACATGTATAATATTACTAAAGATTCCTGTTTCAAATAAATGCTTTTGAACTTTCAGTTAATCAAAGAATCACAATTTTTGCACAAAAATATTAAGCAGAGCTAGTGTTTTCATCATTAATAATAAGAATTAGTTTCTTGAATGCAAGATTATGAAGGATCATGTAAGGATACTGAAAACTGGAGTATTGGCTGCTGAAAATTCAGCTTTGCCACCACAGGAATAAATTACCTTTTAAAATGTGTTAAAATATAAACAATAATTTTAAATTGTAATATTTTACAATATTACTGTTTTACTGTATTTTTGATTGCAGCCTTGGTGAGCATAAGAAGCTTCTTTGAGAGACATTTAAAAATGTTCTGTGTAAATAATGTTGTCTATTTTTACAAGCTAGATGAAAAGTTATTTGCTCTCTGAAGCTGGGTGGGTAACAGTGCAAGTCCTTATTGTGGCAGCAAGTGTGGAACAGTCGGACGCAGGAGGGACATTATGAAAGTGCTGACCTGATATCACACTCCCAAACAATTGCAGTTGCTCAACCCCCCCCCCCCATTCTCTTTCAGTCTTTATTTCATTGTGCTGCGGAGCAATGTTTAAGCCTTTTGGCACGTGCCACGGGGTCAGTGGCTTTATAGTGGGCTTTGATGAAGTTACAGTTCAGCTGCTCTGTGAGTCACTGAACTCATGGCGCCTTCCCCC